>OX101794.1:15215541-15355541 GCA_944452715.1 Ophion slaviceki | reverse complement strand
ACGGCTTTCCTTATTTTCGCTACATCCGGTAAACGGAAAAATAATTCGCGTAATCAAGTTTGTTGAACGAAAAAAACTGTCGATTGGGGTCTGAAAAAAATTCGATAGATTTTCGTTCCAGTTTGCATCATTATTGCAAGTTTGCATCGTTGGACTTCAATTTTTTGTTTAATGACTTGAATTTCTTTTTCCTGTTTTTCGCTATGAAAATCCCGCAACGATTTTCTACGATGCTGCTTGGAAGATCTACAATTGAAATGTGCAAAGAAGAATATTAGATATGATAATAAGAAAAAGTAAATAAAAATGTAAGAATGTTGCATTCCAACGATGCAAACTTCAACACCGTACTGATCAACCCCATTGGGCCTTGATCAGATTGAGATTCTTATGCGGTGTTATGCTTACGCCGTGTGCTCTTCCAACTAGAATACGGGAGATGGAAAAAAAGTTGACTGAATTGTGCGCAATGTAAGCTGCACTTGCTATTGGTATTTCTTTTTTATCATGGAAATCAATGAAAACAGGGTGGAGCGCTGCTGGACGAACTCCGTAATTCAACCCCATACCGCTTTCCATCTGTATTTCCGCGACTATCGTTGAATTTGTATTTACCTATGTTGTCGAGCGAAGTACCAGGGACGTAAAGGGTGGGTGAGCGAAAAATAGAGCGCGGAAGGGAGAGAGAAAGAGAGGGAGAGCGAAATAGCAAAGCCCTCTCCAATATTTATCCGAACTGATCGTTCAGACTGTATATTGAGGAGATGCAAATAACCGTGGAAGCAATGTTTATTTATCGGAGTGCAGCAGCACACAGCGCGCAATTGCATCTACGGATCCGCTTCATTCCTTCGCCCACTTCTTTGAACATCGAACATAACTACCGTCACGTTCCGCGGAAATGTGAAACGAATATGTGCCCTCTATAGCGACGTGGGCAAGAAGGAAGTTTTGATAATTCGTGCGAATCAATCTATCCATTCGTTATTCTCAAAACAACGAGCAGGTACGATCGTAGGGAGAATGCCATTGTGATTAACGTATGATCGACTTTGCTAAAGCTGTTGGAGGCCTTTTTACTCGCACTGCTGCGGTATGATAAAAAGTCTGATGGACGAAAAGCTGGTGGAAAATAAATGCTCCATAGCGTCAACTTCCGTTGCAAATCGTGACCAATAATTTCAGTAGTACGAAGAGAAATAGTCAGACATGTGGAAAAATCCGGAAATAACAATTGTACGCGAGTTTATCAGCCTAATAGCGAAAAAACATTTTATGAACAAAAACATACTTTATGTACGGGGGGAGGTGATTTTAAGATTTATAATTTTACCTCCGACCTTGACGACTGTTTTCACGGCAGCTCATTGTGATCATATCAATATTGTGCAATCCCAATGTTTTCCAAATTACCTTCAAATAAATGTAAGCATAATTATAGCAAGATTATCTCAAGGACCATTCTGTAACGGTTTTGAAGGATCCTTGTCTCTTGAAATTAACTTTTCTCATAAGAGAAGATGTTCTTAAGGGGTTACCCCCACTTGCGATTTTGAAAAAATCGATTTTTTTTATTGCATTTTTTTGACGTATAAGTATCCGGGCCCATACTTCTGTATGGGCCCGGAATAGATGACTCTATGTAAGTTTACAAAAAAAATATTTTCTTCGTGTAAACTGAAATTGAAACTTTAAACGCGTTTTTCTCAAAATGGCATTTCTGAAGTCGGTGACCAAGATTACTCGAACACTAATGAACCGATCTTCTTGAAATTTTGCGGGCTTATTTAATACATAAAAATGTAGTCTTTAATCGTTCGATTTTTTTTTCGAAAAAAATGGCCGTTTTATAGCCAAAAAACGGCCGTTTTTTTTTTTCGTTAAAATCGAACCATTAACTTTGACTGTCCGCCATTTTGTGAAAAATGAATATTTTTTAAAATCCTTCGATTAAAGACTAGTTTATACTTATATTTGACTAAATCCATCCGCATTTTTTTTCAGATGATCCACTTCGCCGCAATGTTGGTCACCGCAAACCGTGTATATAAAAACATTATTTCATTAACGGCCATTTGCCACTAACCAATGTAATATTTTTCAATAAAAAAATTACTGAAAGTTCTTCAAGATGTGTTCTTTAAGATGGTATATTGATCGATTAAAAACGTTTTGTAGTTTTCTTTAAAAAAATTCATGAAAAAGGCCTTTTTTGCGCTACAAGTGGGGGTAACGCCTTAAGGACCTTTGGCCGCGACGACTGTCTTCCGAGTAGCCAATCGTTATCATGTCAATATCATGCAATCCCAATATCTTCAAAATTACTTTCAGATAAATGGAGGCATGTTTTCTTCAAGATTATTTTCATGATTGTCCTGTAAAGGCTTTGGAATATTCTTTCACCTTAAAATCACCTTTTCCCATAGGGAAAGATGATTTTAAGGGGCTATACCACTGTGCGCGCTGAAAATTTAGGTGATTTTCGGGAATTTTTTGGAAGAAAAGGACTCAATTAAATGTTTCGGAAAAATTAAGAATATATTTGCCTATATTTGACCTATATTACATAATTTTTTCATAGAAAAATATTGTGATCCAAGCGACTTGTGCGCTGCCTTCGGAGGCGCCAAATAAAAAATTCCTCCACTGCTGACATGATTCCGGCGGATTGAGTAGCTAAAACCGAAAGAGGAGAAAATGTCGTTAAACTGGAAGGTATTTCCTGTACAATGACGTAGGATTTTCGAAAAATATCAAAATCTAACAAAATGGCGTAATTCTTCAAAAAGTCTTGCCCATAAAATGGTCGTTTTTTTCAATGCCATCAATTTTTATCCAATCAAAAATATCCTACGTCATTGTAGAGTAAATATATTCAAGAGAACTCAGTTCAAATTTCAAGTCAATCGGATAATTGCTCTTTGAGTCACAATGTCCGCAAATCTGAAAAATCTCATTTCGAGAAAAACGCGTTTAAAGATTTAACTATCGACTTTTGCAAGATAAAATGATACTAATATAAATAATATAAATGGTAATGATATTCGTGAAAGTATAAATTGTTGAAAAAGGTTAAATAAAGTCGATTTTTTCAAAGTGTCACACTGGTATAGCCCATTAAGGACCTTCGACCTTGAAGACTGTCTTCACAATAGCCCATCGCCAGTAGCAATCCCAATCCCATCAAGATCATTTCAAGGATTGTCCTATAGAGGCTTCGAAATATTCTTGCCCCTTACAATTACCTTATCCCATAGGGAAAGATGATTTTAAGGACCTCAGACCTCGAGGACTGGCTTCACAGTAGCCCATCGTCATCATGCCAATATCATGCAATCCCAGTATCTTCAAAGTTACTTTCAAATAAATGTCAGCATGTTTATATGAAGATTACTAAAATGAACCGTCTTGTAACAGGTTTGAAATATTCTTGCCCCTCAAAATTAAGTTTTCTTATACGCAAAAATATATTTAAAAGACCTTTGACCGTGACGACTGTCTTCACAGTAGCCCATCGCAATCATATCAATACCATGCAATCCCAACGTCTTCAAAGTTACTTTCAGATAAATGAAAGCATGTTTTCATAAAGACTATTTTAAGGATTGCTCTGTAAAGGCTCTGAAATATCCTTGCACCTTAAAATCACCTTTTCCTATAAGGAAAGATGATTTTTAAGGACCTTCGACCTCGAGGACTGTCTTCACAGTAGCCCATCGCCATCATGTCAATATCATGCAATCCCAATATCTTCAAAGTTACTTTCAGATAAATGTAAGCATGTTTTCATCGCGATTATTTCAAGAATTGTCCTGTAAAAGCTTTGCAATATCGTTTCCCCATATACATACACAAAAGACGTATGTACATTCGCGTAAGTTCTTCATCTCTCGTTTGGACTCGCACAGTCGGAGAATACGAACCGGCAGCGAGCACACGCAAAACACACCAACACGCTCAAAATTGCGCGTGAATATTCAGCGAGTCTCGCCCTCCGGTCCGCCCAACGACCCTCGACTCGCGTCTGTAAAACTTTTAGCATAAAAGAGCTCAGGGCCAGGGAGCGCTTTATGTTGCTCACAGCATCATACCGCTCACCACACCATCCTCCCGAGTGTCGGGGACTCTTGCGGCGACCATAACCCCGTTACCGTTATGCCGCGTGTGCTTCTCTGCCCTCGTGCAAAAGAGAGTGGAAAGAGCAAGGATTTCACCAGACTCGCATCCACCGTACCATTTTACTACGACTGTTTACCAATGTATACGCACGTGCACGTGTGCACACATACTTATGCCTGGGTTTGTGTATGCGAGCGTGAAATTTTCGAGGCAAAGTAAATGGTTCCCCTTCATCTTTGGCAAACCACTTCTCTCATCCCTAATTCACGAGGAAGAACAGCTAAACCCGTGACTCCCGTTTTGTTCACTTTTCACCGCTGCTCGAGACATCGAGCTCGGCGCGAAACCCAAATTTCGCGTTCTGTTCAAGGACTATGCATTTTTTAATGCGCTGATTCCGGAATTCAAGACGCCATGATCGGTGGTGTCAGCAGCGAAAGTGAAGTGTCCAGATTTGTGACTCGGTTCGATATTTCTCGTATTCACCCTGCTCTGCACACTGCATGGAGCCTAGATACTAGAAGGTTCAGCGGCAATGCAAAGGCGCTGAAAAAAAGCGTCCCCGAAAATGTCCCGAAGTGATGGCGCTGGGGTGCAGCGGCACCTACATATATAGTAATGTATTGGTCAACACCTGGACCGGACGGCATACCCGGGGAGGCCCTCCGGCTGATGGCACGCCTGAGGCCTGGGATACTCCTCGGCATGTACAACGAATGTCTTAGGACAGGGACGTTCAGCGCGCGCTGGAAGACGGCTAGACTGGTCCTCCTTAGTAAAGGAAAAGGAGAGCCGCATATGCCGTCTTCCTATAGACCTCTGAGTCTACTAGACACGACGGGTAAAGTTTTCGAACTTCTACTGAGACCGCGACTGACAGACGCGATAAGAGCGGCCGGGGGCTTGTCCGAGAACCAGCACGGCTTTCGCAAGGGACGATCGACTATAGGGGTAATCCGCAAGGTCATCGAGACTGTCAGAAGGACAGACGAGGCCTGTCACGCGGCAAGGCCCCTAGTGATACTGGTGACTCTAGACGTGAGAAATGCCTTCAACTCGGCTAGGTGGGGGGATATCTTGGGGGCGCTGGAAGGCACTCTCCGGATTCCTCCTTATCTACTACGGGTACTGAAGGACTATCTCAACGACAGACGCATCACGTACGAGACGACAGATGGACAGGTGACCAGAAGTATCACCGCGGGTGTCGCGCAAGGATCAATTCTCGGACCAGACCTATGGAACGTGACGTATGACAGCCTGCTGAGGCTGGAGATGCCGCGCAACGCATCGCTCGTCGCTTACGCTGACGACGTGGCGGCGGTGATCGTGGAGCGCAGTGCGGATCTGGCCCAGCTGACACTGAATCAGGTCATGAGACGCGTTGACAGGTGGATGACGGAGCACGGACTGTCTCTTGCACTGGACAAGACGGAGCTTCTCATGCTTACGCGACGACGAATACCGACAATCATTCCAATGACAGTCGGAACGGAATGTATGGGTACCAGAGGAGAAGCCAAGTATCTAGGGGTGACTCTGGACACGAAGCTGACCTTCTGGCCCCATATAAAACGGACGGCCGAGAAGGCGGCGGCGAAGGTGACTTCGCTCAGCCGCCTGATGGCAAATACGCACGGACCGAGACCGTCTATACGGAGACTACTGATGACGACGGCCCACTCGATCCTCCTGTATGGCGCAGAGGTCTGGGCAGACGCGCTGGCCATTAAAAAATACAGGAAGACGATGACGTACGTACAAAGACAGGGGGCACTAAGGATAGCGTGTGCCTACAGGACCGTCTCGGCAGAGGCGATCCTGGTGGTGGCGGGCGTGATTCCTATAGACCTACTAGCCACAGAACGAAAACGAATATACGAACGCGACGAAGGGACTGAAAGGTCTGACGCGGCAAGGCATGAAAGAGAAAAGACCCTGACGGACTGGCACGCACGCTGGACGACCGAGACAACCGGACGATGGACAAGACGGCTGATAACGGACCTAAGACCGTGGACCGAACGGGGTTGGGGGGAGGTAAATTTTTACCTGACCCAGCTCCTCATGGGACACGGATATTTCCGAAATTATCTATACAACATGAAACGAGTACGGACGCCGGACTGTAAGTACTGCGGACACACACGAGACGATGCGGAACACACGTTCTTTGCGTGTGACAGATGGACGACCCGGAGACAACAATTGGAACGGAGGACTGGACACATCACGCCCGATAACATAATCGAGCTGATGCTACGAGACGAAGACCACTGGACAGACATCGCCACCTTCGTCGAGGCAGTGCTGAGGCGTAAGAAAGATGATGGATGCCTGGAGGATGAATGAGGGAGACATGACATGTAAACGGAAGAGACGTAGCAACGGGTAAACGAAACGAGACGGACGATGGACAGGACCCGCGGGGGTGAGGTTATACTAACGTGTTGCCACCCCGCGGGGCGGACAGTGGAGGGGGATGTTTTAGTCGGTATATCACCATTCCGACGGCACCGGCATGTGTGGGAGTCCGACACACGAGACAGCCCACGGGGCCGACTTACGGTGCGTAATTTGCATTTTTACCCCCTCCTAAAAAAAAAAAAAAAAAAATGTATTGGTCAACGAGGTGAAAGTGATCGGATGAGTTTCTAACCTCACGACAGACCGATCGTGACATCAACCGTCGAAATATCCGCCGATTTATAATTTCCTCATGACGCTTCGGAAAAAAAAACGCAAAAGCGAGAAAAGATCTCAAACTCAAACTCAAAATGGCGGCAATACAGCCCATCTGGAAAAACGTGTTTTTTTTACATATAGCTTCACGGGAGAACGGTTTTCTCGTAAAATATAAGACCTGAAACAAAAACCAAAAAAATGATAATTTATATATTATTAGCTATGAGACTACCTAGAAATTTGCTTTCAAATTTTGCAAAAATAGCGCACTTTGAAGAAAATAAATCGATTTTTTGCCAAAAAAAGCAGTAAATTGTTTATAAAAAGAAGTTTACATTTAATCAAAAAACGGCTACGTATTCCCATGAAGAATATGATTGTGAAGCTGCTATCAAAATTTCAAATCGATGCATGCAAAGGTGGTCGAGTAATCCGTCTTCCGAGATCGAAAAAAGTGGTTTCGAGAAAAACGCGTTTAAAGTTGTACGAGCAACTCAGCGTGCGTTCCAAGACGCTGCGGCCAAAACGATAATTGAATCTTTAAATAAAAAAAATTGCTACAGGACCAATTGCATATTGTTTTTATGACACCAAAGTATTTTTAGGAAAGAAAACGGCTTTCCAAAGTCCTAGAGTGGTGTTATCCCTTAACACTAATGAGGGTTAGGTACATCATCTGTGATCTGTCTTAGATCGCACCCATGTTTAGCGTATATCTATATACATATAGGTGCCGGAGCACCCCAGCGCCATCATTTCTTGTTCTCGTTTTGGGGACGAGTTAAAAGACCTCGCTGAACCTCCTGGTATCTAGGCTCCATGGCACACTGGGTCGTTTCGACCCCATTTTTTTATCAACCGACTATCGCAAAATGGGGTAATCTATTCGGCCGCGATGCGGCGCTTCTATATTCTGCCCGTGTACTGAGGACTGCTGTCGAAAAAGGACCTGGGGTCGAGGCGACCCCGTTTATGCAGTAGGGCGGCGAAGGTGATAACATTATTTTTTTTTGTGAAATTTGGAGTTATATTGAGGGGTTAGGCCCCAGCAACGGGTATAAAATCATGTACGAATTTAACATTTTTTTCGTATGAAAAAGTGATACACTCATAAAATAAATTACACATCTATTTAGTATGAATATCAAGCTGTTTTCAGCTGATTTTTTTTTTTGATATGTTTATATTTTTTTATGTTTTTTTCATTCAGGTACACGCTTTTCGCGTTTGTTACCTATTCTGATAGGTTTATATTATAGATATTGATATAAAAGTTTTTACACTTAATAAATACACTTTCGAAGTGCATTTAAAAAATGTTTTTTGTGTATTTATGTAACCCAAACTAACTTTAAACGCGTTTTTCTCGAAACAACGTTTGTCGACGGTTTGTTGATAAAATCTTCAATTATGAAATCCGATCCTTATGAAATTTTAACCACATATTCTTTACAACTATAGCTATAGCGCAGGCCAAGGATTTTTTTAAATTTTGATATTTACTATTTTTTGCCAAAAACGGTGAAAAAACGCGTTTTTTTTCGTTTTTTCGAAAAATGTCCGCCATTTTGTTATTTTTGCATATATAAAAAATCGTATGTTATGCGATATAGCCATTAATATACTGAATCTAAAATCGTTTGATTTTTTTGTTTCGGTTGATCCATCTCTGAGATTTCATCAACAGCGCAGACCTACCATTTTTTAGGACATTCTTCAACTAACATTTTTGTCTATAAATGGTGACTTGAATAAATAAAATGAAAAATATATATATACTTCGAAAGTGTATTTATTGAGGGTAACAACTTTTATATCGATATCTATAATACACTCAGCAAAAAATGAATGGAACAGAACATTAAAAAAGAAAATTCAGTAATCTTCGAAAAACCGTAACTCCGTGAAAATCCAAAAAATTTTCCGTTCCTTCAATTTTTTTGCTGTGTGTATAAACCTATCAAAAAATTCATGAAAATAGCTTTTTAGCGTCTAAAGTGAGAAGACCCGTTAACGTTATGGAACCCTAATGAGAATCTGCAAAATGTTCCACTAATTTTGATAGCGTGGATAGGCCAAAAAAATGGACGATAGAAAAGAAATATATTTTCGTTGCATTCCAAAGATGCAAACTTCAATACCATCTGTCCAATGCACCGTATTGGCATTTGCACAAGGACATAGAACAAGCGGAAATGATTTACCGAGCATGTCTATTAGGGTGGCCGTTATTTGGGCTTGGGCGAACAAAAATTCGATGCCACCCCAAAAACATAATCAAGGTGTGTCAAAAAAAATCTGTGTAAAGTTTGGAGGCGCTCGGAAAATTGGAACACGCGCCACCGAGCGATTAAATTTTTTAATATCAAATACATGCATTCATCCCGTGCATCAATGATTTTTTTTCCGAGTATAATATTAATGAGAAAACTTTGAAACTTGGGACACTTATTGTGCATAGTATGGTGTACAAAACCAATTTTTTTTTCAATTTTTTTCATTCATAATTTTGTTAATGACAAGCTCTGTAGAGATACCCATATTTCTTTTTTTAAATATTTGTTTTCAAATCAATTTCAAATAAAATAAAAAATAAATTTTCAGTTCGAAAATGTAATGTCTGCAGGAAAGAAGACATAGAAGAATATATTTTTTTCGTAATACATATTAACGATCTATCGTTATTTGTACCGTTACAAGAGCAGTGTTGTGTATATTATGTACTACTGTAGTGTATATTATTAGTGTATATTATACACTAGTGTAGTATATAGTGTATATTGTACATTATACACAAGTGTATATTAGTGTATATTATACACTAATATATTATAATAGTGTATAATATATATAGTGTATATTGTACACTACTGTAGTGTATATTATTCGCTGTAGTGTATATTTTACACTATAGCGAACACAACACTGCTCTTGTAACGGTTCAAACATCGATAGCCCGTAAATAGGTATTACGAAAAAAATATATTCTTCTATGTCTTCTTCCCTGCAGACATTACATTTTCGGACTGAAAATTTATTTTTTATTTTATTTTAAATTTATTGTTAAACAAATATTTAAAAAACGAAATATGGGCATCTCTACAGAGCTTGTCATTAAGGGGTTACCCTCACTTGCGATTTTGAAAAAATCGATTTTTTTTATTGCATTTTTTTGAAGTGCAATTTGAAGTGCAGTTTTTTTTTGATGCCCGGAATAGATGACTCTATGTAAGTTTACAAAAAAAAATATTTTCTTCGTGTAAACTGAAATTGAAACTTTAAACGCGTTTTTCTCAAAATGGCATTTCTGAAGTCGGTGACCAAGATTACTCGAACACTAATGAACCGATCTTCTTGACATTTTGCAGGCTTATTTAATACATAAAAATGTAGTCTTTAATCGTTCGATTTTTTTTTTCGAAAAAAATGGCCGTTTTATAGCCAAAAAACGGCCGTTTTTTTTCGTTAAAATCGAACCATTAACTTTGACTGTCCGCCATTTTGTGAAAAATGAATATTTTTTAAAATCCTTCGATTAAAGACTAGTTTATACTTATATTTGACTAAATCCATCCGCATTTTTTTTTCATATGATCCACTTCGCCGCAATGTTGGTCACCGCAAACCGTGTACATAAAAACATTATTTCATTGACGGCCATTTGCCACTAAACAATGTAATATTTTTCAATAAAAAAATTACGGAAAGTTCTTCAAGATGTGTTCTTTAAGATGGTATATTGATCGATAAAAAAAGTTTCGTAGTTTTCTTTAAAAAAATTCATGAAAAAGGCCTTTTTTGCGCTACAAGTGGGGGTGACGCCTTAACAAAATGATGAATGAAGAAAATTGAAGAAATTTGGTTTTGTACGCCATACTATGCATAATAAGTGTACCAAGTTTCAAATTTTTCTCATTAATATTATACTCGGAAAAAAAATCATTGATGCGCGGGATAAATACATGTATTTTATATTTAAAATTTCAATCGCTCAGTGGCGCGTGTTCCACTTTTCCGAGCGCCTCCAAACTTTACACAGATTTTTCTTGATACACCTTGATTGTGATTTTGCGGTGGCATCAAATTTTTTTCGCCCAAGCCCAAATAACGGCTACCCTACTGTCTATGAACTATAATACTTTCGGAACCTACGAGAGATTTTTCGTCCACGTATAAAGGGGTGAAGAAAAGTTCGCAAGTGCTAAGAAGGATCAGATTTATTCGTCCATGATATCCCGCCTCATACCGGAAGCCGAGAACAGCGTATAATTCTGTATCCTATACGGGACCCCTCTGCGTTCCTTGTTTTCTCTAGTCTAGCATTATCGAGCCAGGACGCCGTCGGCGTCGTCGTTGCGGATGAGAAAGGAGGGGAATGAGGCCCGAGCGGAAAACTCGGTAGTCTTCGCCTCCACAAAGACTCTTTTCCTCGGGCTTAGGTTGAGGTATATACATATCTTAAAAAAAAACCTCCTCCGGCAAGACTTCGATGCTCCACACGGAGTCTCCCGAATCGCAATCGAATCCTCCGCGACATGCGCAACCAACCGTTCCATTCTTCCGATCTAATAGTCACGCGATCGTCTACCCGATTCTCGAGTTTATACACCCGAGCTTCTTATATTTTTCTTCCCTTTTTTGGACTTGCACGATTCATTTGTTCGCTTTCTGGAGACCTGCCGCTCGTGCCAGCCAAGTAAATCGGGCCGTTTCCGCGGATACATATATACAGGGTGTTTCGTATTGAATAATGCGCTAACTCGAAAACACGGCATTTGGAAATAAATATTTGAAATGCGGTGTTTTGAGGTGGGCGTCAGCCGAGTTACCTGCATGATGGGTCAGGAGCTTATTTTAGGCCGAATGCGGTGGAACTCGATCTTTTTAAGGGGTCTTCTCACTTTAGACGCTAAAAAAAGATATATTCATGATTTTTTCATAGGTTTATATTATAGATATTGATATAAAAGTTGTTACACTTAATAAATACACTTTCGAAATACATTTTAAAACATCATTTATTTAAGGGGCTATACTAGTGTGAACGCTGAAAATTTGGGTGGTTTTCGGGAATTTTTTGGAAGAAAAGTACTCAATTAAATGTTTCGGAAAATTAAGAATATATTTGGCTATATTTGACCTATATTACAAATTTTTTTCATAGAAAAATATTGAGATCCAAGCGACTTATGGGCTGCCTTCGGAGGCGCCAAAAAAAAAGTTCCTCCACTGCTGACAAGATTCCGGCCGATTGAGTAGCTGAAACTGAAAAAGGAAAAAATGTCGTTAAACTGGAAGGTATTTCCTGTACAATGACGTAGGATTTTCAAAAAATATCAAAATCTAACGACATGGCGTAGTTATGAAAAAAAGTCTGTTTTCTTGCCTATAAAATGGTCGTTTTTTTCAATGCCAAATCGTCAATGTCCATCCAATCAAAAATATTCTACGTCATTGTAGAGTAAATATATTCAAGAGTACTCACTTCAAATTTCAAGTCAATCGGATAATTGCTTTTTGAGTTACAATATCAGCAAATTTGAAAAATCTCATTTCGAGAAAAACGCGTTTAAAGATTTAACTATCGATTTTTGCAACATAAAATGATATTGATATAAATGATATAAATGATAATGATATTCTTGAAAGCATGAACTGTCGAAAAGGCAAAAAAAAATCGATTTTTTTTAAGTCACACTGGTATAGCCCCTTAAGTCACTATTTATAGACGAAAATGGTAGATAAAAAAAGTCCTAAAAAAATTGTAGGTCTGCGCTGTTGATGAAATCATGGAGATGGATCATCCGAAAGAAAAAATCCAAACGGTTTTAGATTCAGTATGTTAATGGCTATGGCGCATATCATACGATTTTGATATATGCAAAAATAACAAAATGGCGGACGTTTCGAAATAAACCGTGTTTTTCACCGTTTTTGGCAAAAAAAAAACAAATATCAAAATTTTAAAAATCCTTGATATGCGCTATAGCTATAGTTGTTAAAAATAAGTGGTTAAAATTTCATAAGGATCGGTTCAGCAGATTCGAAGATTTTATCAACAAGCCGTCGAAAAACGTTGTTTCGAGAAAAACGCGTTGAAAGTTTGTTTGGGTTACATAAATAAATTTTTTTAATGCATTTCGAAAGTGTAATTATCAAGTGTAACAACTTTTATATCCATATCTATAATATAAACCTATCCAAAAAAAATTCATGAAAATGGTATTTTTTAGCGTCCAAAGTGAGAAAACCCCTTAAAGGAGAACCAACGAATTTTGTTACCACGGATTCGTGACTTACAAAAAAAGCAATTAATGGAAGCTTCCGATCCAGAAATGTCAAAAAGTCGTTTCACATGGTTATTTTTCACTTTGACATTTGAGGGACGTGTAGTTGAAAGGAATTCACCAAGTTGACAGGCTCTCAAGAGTGCCAGCCGCTGTGAATGTTTGATACCTGACTTCCAACCGAATCAACTAGCAACGGCACCCGAGTCGAAATTTTCAGCCTAGTTTGACACCGCTCTTCACAGTGGTGAGACATAAAGGTAGTGAGATAAAGCTTCGAGCTTAATGTAAAATGAACTACCTAAGATCTGCATGTAAAATGAGCTACCCGACGTCTGAAACGAGAACAAATTTCTCTTTTCTCCACGTTTAGGCGCAAGTAGGTTATCGATACACGCTATTATGATGACAAACATACACTGCTGACATACAAGGCATCACAGCCCGTCTACTAAATGCATAGAATTTGCACAAATACAAATATATATTAGAATATTCAATTGAGAGATCTCCCTCAATTACTTTTTTACATTATTCGTCATTCCCTAACCTCCTGAAATGATTTATTTTGAAGAATTTATTTCACTTACACATGGAATCAAACCTACAACCTACCTGCCTATCCGCTGCTTCTACTACAAACGTTGATGTGAGTGACACTTTGAGGCTCATAGTAGGACTTCTGGCATTGAGTAGCCTCAAGTGAGGCTTAAATGGAGTCAAAGACCTTCAAAATTGGCTGAAAATTTCGACTCGGGGCCGCCACTAGTTCAAGAACTTTCGGTGGGAATTACCCATTTGAGGTCCGGCTCTGACCAGACTTGCCTTGTCTGTTTTACCTGACCGGGCCCTCCCATGGAACAAACCGGGAAGATCGCAAAATCGTTTTTTACGGCTTATCCTCCATGATTGGAAATGACAATCTTCTGGCTGGCATGCATTGCGAGCAAGTACGTCTTCACGTAATGTCTACCCGGGCAGAACATTGACATGTTCTGAATAGTGGAGCCTGTCTGTAAGAACTAAAGAATAGGCACTTTGCCTTTCACCTCATCAAAGATATTTATAATTGATTAGGATGAAACTAATACATCTAGTGCATTTCTATTCATCATTGAAAGAATTCATTTCATCAATGATAATCGACGAGGATAGCAATGCTTATCATAAATACCGGGATTACGATAACTAATGATGTGAGCATAAGGAATAGCCAAATTATTTCACGAGGCAAAAAAGTAAAGTACGTATGGTAATTGGTGGTTTTTGAACGCCTTGTCGCCATGTCGGGAAACATCAATGTTCTGGCCGGGAAGACATTACCTGAGTGTATTTCGCCAACAATCCGCCAGGTGGCTACAAGCGAAGCGCTTCGCGTAAGCAAGGTACCATCGTACGAGGATAAAAGTTCGTCCTGTGAGTTGCACCACGTACAGAAGTTCGATGCTTACAGCGTGCACTTACGCTTATGATTTTGCGATACTTGCCAAATAACCTCTTGCACTCTAGGTCTTTTTCGCTCGGATAGTGATCCGTGTACGTTTTTCTGTCTCTTTGCCTATCAGGAAATGCGAGCAAGCGCATGTATACACTCATATGCTACCTCAGCAAGTAGATAACCAACAAACAATATGTTGTCGAAATACTAAATTGAATACACTCTCGATTTTACCCCCTCAAGGATTCCAAAAAGGCTGAAACGTCATTTTTAAATTTCCTCGTTTGTTCCTGGTTATTTTTCGACCTATTCCCTACAACTTTCCTGGCCATTTACCGCTTGTTCTCCGGCCCGTTGCTGATTAGTTCCCCAGAAAGGAAACGGCGGATCGAGTCCTAGCCTTAGACCCGTTGCATGGCGAACCTATTCCAGGGTGGAAGGCCCGACCAGAGCCTGATACGAGGGTGGGGTGAAAAGTTTCCGGCCTGACCAAGAAAAACGATATTAAACATTTTTTTTTGCTTTATTTTTCAACATAATCTCCATCAACACTGATACATTTCTCATAACTCTCGCATCCCAAAAAACAGTAGCCATAACCTTGTTTGCCGATAAAATTGTTTTTGTCTTCTTTGCGGTTGGTTCCCCTTTTCCAACCCACTGTTTTGACTGTTCTTTACTTTCAGGAGTGTAGTGGTGGACTCATGTCTCATCAACAGTTATGAATCGACGCAAAAATTCGTTTGGATTACGTCTATACAGCGCCAAATTGTCGGTAGCGTCGAGCGTTAGCAAACGCTCGATTGGTCGAGCGTTAGCAAACGCAGAACCCACCTTGCACACAGCTTTTCCATGTTCAGATGGTTGTGCAAAATATTTCGCACACGTTCAGCTGACATCCTACAGGTCTCAGCTATCTCATGCACTTTCAATCTGCGGTCTTCCAACACTATTTTATGGATTTTTTCAATCATCTCTGAAGTTGTGACTTCAACGGGCCGTCCTGAGCGAAGCTCGTCAGAGGTGCTCACACGACCAATTTTAAATTCAGAAACCCACTGATTAATAGTTGAATATGATGGGGAGGAGTCTCCTAGTGCTGAATCCATCTCTTCTTTTATTTGTTTTGGTGTAAAACCTTTTAAATGGAAGTATTTGATGACAGCACGTTTTTCCAATTTTTCCATTTTTACGAAAACAACGGAAGCGTCTCGCGCAATGTACTCTCAAACGCAAACTAACGTAGCGATTGGGCTGAAACTGTACATAGAAGCTCGGTAGGAATGGTACTGTAGGACGCCGCTCCAAAACTAGACCTAGTGGCACCATCTCTTGGTCAGGCCGGAAACTTTTCACCCCACCCTCGTAGTATCTAGGGAAGGCAGATCAGAAGCAGTATCTTTCCCCCCGCAAATTTCTACACCGCGTATATTTTAAATCAACTGGGCATCAGTTTTTCGTGTTGCCCACTCAGCAAATGAGCAGGTGAACTGACTAGTCATTGCCTCATTGCCCTATCAGCAATCATAAGCAACTCCAATCCAGTGGGGAATACAAAGCAGCCCCGGCATCATTTTATCACATGTCATCCACTGATGATAACTCACTCCACCGCAATTATCCACGGACGGAAGTTGGTGCAAATGTGCAAAATCAAAACACTCAGCTAGGTTTTGACATCAACGTGTTATCCCGAGAGGCGCGATGGTCGAAAAACAACCAAGGGATGAGAAAAACAAAATCAGGCTAGCCCTGAATCAACGCATGTTTTGGTATTTGCCAAGTGTTGCAAGGCTTTGTCGAGTTTTAATCGCGCGCTAAACCTATTACGGTGCCATTAGTGGTATAAGCTCACGGTATGGTCAAACTTGAATTTCCAGCATTCGCTCTGGTGGAAAGTGGGGAAAGCCTGATACGCAATGCTTTCCGCACGTCACGAGGATTACCACTTAAGCTACACGTATATACGTACACAGACGCAAACACATGTATTCGTGTACATGTGAATGGAACGTTGCGAAGAGAGCGGGCATATCAAACATCCATTTCTACATCGAATCTCACGGGTTACGCCCTTTCGTTTGGTTAGACAACGATGCACGTTTACGTGCACGCCATAGAACGTTGTACGCTCTTCCATACCACATCGGGCATTCCCGATAAGCTGCTCTCTCGCCGCCTGGTCCCTCTCACGGCTTTGGCACGAGACGAGACAGCCTCAAAAACCACCGGTTCGTGACTGACAAGGGTTCGAGCTAAAAGCATCCCTCGGCTTCTACCGATTGAAGCGTGCTTTCATAAGGCGGAGTGAAAATAATGGAACAGCGCGAAATGAGTGGGAAACGTTGCTAATTAAATTCCGTATTATTTGGTGCATCCATGATGAATTTTCGCCTCCAACGCCCAACATTTTCCGGGCTCTGCACGGGCGAACGAAGAAATGCCGAATATTCGGTAATCCGCGGGGTGCTAGTTATAAATATCGTTGCTACATTCCATTCTCTTACCGTTTAGCTCCGTACTCGCGGACTATGCTACTCGGAGCTTTTTCGGGTCCAAATTTTGCGTGGATTCGTTTGGACGGAATGCCGTATTGTTATATCTCGAATTCCGTGGAGGATGCTGTAGTTCTGTACCGACCCAACAGCCGGATGAACTTATTTTTCGGAAAAAGCTGCCGGATGATAAAACAAAATCAGGGCTTCGAACAGTTTTTTGCTTGTTCATTGTTCAAGCAAAAAATACGAGCATTGTGGAGGAAAATGTGATGGGGACAATGTTTTGCCAGGAATACAACATCTGTTATTTGCGGTATTTTTACAAACAATTCCGAATGTCGAAAGTTCAATGAATAGAATTTTGATGACTGAAATTTGCATCGTTGAAATGCGATAAAATTTTTTTTTACGCATTCTGGTTACGAAAATCTTTAAGGGGTCTACTCTCTTTAGACGCAAAAAGAAGGGTATTTTCATGAATTTTTTTGATAGGTTCAAATTATAGATATTGATATAAAAGTTGATACACTTAATAAATACACTTAGGAAATTTTTTTTTTTTTCAATTTTTATTTATTCAAGTCACTATTTATAGACGAAAATGGTAGTTAAAAAATGTCTTTAAAAAATTGTAGGTCTGCGCTGTTGATGAAATCTCGAAGATGGATCATCCGAAACAAAAATATCAAACGGTTTTAGATTCAGTATGTTAATGGCTATAGCGCATGTCATATGATTTTTGATATATGCAAAAATAACAAAATGGCGGACGTTTTTCGAAACAACAAAAAAAAACGTTTGTTTTCACCGTTTTCGGCAAAAAAAAATTGTAAATAGTAAAATTGAAAAAATCCTCGACCTGCGCTATAGCTATAATTGTAAAGAATATGTGGTTAAAATTTCATAAGGATCGGTTCCGTAGTTTCGAAGATTTTGTCAACAAGCCGTCGAAAAACGTTGTTCGAGAAAAAGGCGTTTAAAGTTTGTTTGGGTTACATGAATACATAAAAGAAAATTTGTATGTATTTCGAAAATGCATTTATTAAATGTAACAACTTTTATGTCAATGTCTATAATGTAAACCTATTTTTAAAAAAATCATGAAAATAGCCTTTTTTAGCGTCTAAAGTGAGAAGACCCCTTAAGGGGCTATACCAGTGTGAAAGCGGAAAATTTGGGTGATTTACGGGAATTTTCTGGAAGAAAAGTACTCAATTAAATGTTTCGGAAAATGAAGAATATATTTGGCTATATTTGACCTATATTACATAATTTTTTCATAGAAAAATATTGAGATCCAAGCGACTTATGCGCCAAAAAAAAGTTCCTCCACTGCTGACGTGATTCCGGGCGATTGAGTAGCTAAAACCGAAAAAGGAAAAATGTCGTTAAACTGGAAGGTGTTTCCTGTACAATGACGTAGGATTTTCGAAAAATATCAAAATCTAACAAAATGGCGTAGTTATGAAAAAAAGTCTGTTTTCTTGGCTATAAAATGGTCGATTTTTTCAATGCCAAATCGTCAATTTTCATCCAATCAAAATTATCCTACGTCATTGCAGAATAAATATATTCAAGAGAACTCAGTTCAAATTTCAAGTCAATCGGATAATTGCTCTTAGAGTTACAATGTCAGCAAATTTGAAAAATCTCATTTCATATTCTACAAAGTATCAAAATCTCATCTCATATTCTTGAAAGTATAAACTGTCGAAAAAGGCAAAAAAAATCGATTTTTTGAAAGTGCCACACTCGTATAGCCCCTTAAATGTTTAAAAAAAATCTATAGCATGAATTTGAAAAAGGATGTCTCGCAATAATCAGAAAGAATAAACGAGAAACAAATTTTCATTGTACTCCAAAGATGCAAATTTTAACACCTCTCTCCAACATAAGCAGCCGACAGAAAACATCCAGTTGGAACTCTGGTACGATTCAAATGGGTGGTATTCACCTCTCATTGGAAACCTACTCTCTCATTGGAAACCTTACTCGCAATAAATTGTCACGCTTTCGGTCCTACAATTTTTACATACATGCAGTCCGAAACTACTGAGATGAAATCGCCTCATTGACAGTTATCTTGAAGCAGGTTAGTCAGTATTTTTTACTGCTCCATGAATTTACCAAAGTGTTGGGGACACGTTCATGAGGGCGTCGGCGAAGGCAGCTCCATCAACCAATGGTCCACATATTCATCTCCTTAAATAAATCATCCACAGCCATTCCTGCAAAATCAATGTGGATGAAATTCTTCCTAGTCCACGGAGATCAATAGGCAGAACCTATTCGCAAATGGAATATTGTCTCCCAGACTAACGTAACGGAATTTAATCACGTCATAGTGCACTGCGGTGCTTCGAGAAGCCTCTAGTTCTGGAATTCAAAGGATTTTCCCGATGAAACGGAAGTCTCCCTCTCGCGAGACTTTGAACCGCTTGGTACAAGCCGTGGTCGTTTTTGGCCCTCTTTAAGTGCCATTAAAGTAAATACGATTTTTTGTTCCCGAATCGTGGAATAGGCAGAGACCAAGGGAGAAGCACAAAAGCTCCAAGGCTGTCGGTGATTCCGCCTGATCGAAACGCCTCAACTATCTTCTGTGCTGCATACAAATATATATATATATATATATAGTGTCTGTGTGTGGATATACAGGGTGTTAGAAAGGTCGATGCAAAGCCTTAAGGGTGTGATAGATCACCGCGTTAGGAATATATCTAACCTAGGTTACCTCAGTCCAAAGTCTATCGATTTCGAGTTATCGTGGTAAGTATGATTTTTGGAAAAATTCCGAAAACTAGGTACTAACTCGTTCATAATGTTCAGACAGGCAATAATTGTTAACTAAAAACTTATTTGCGTCTTAGCTCAATGTGTATTTAATCGAAAAACACCAATACAATCATCTGTATCCACACAACTAGCTAAATGGAACGTGTTGTATAATTAAAAACTTGTCAAAAAATAAAAATACCTCTAATGTTAATGCTATTTTTAAAAAAATAGCATTAACATAACAGGTAAACGAGTTAGTACCTTATTTTGGGAAATTTTACAAAAATCATACTTACCACGATAACTCGAAATCCTTAGACTTTGTGCTAACAAGGAACATCCCTCAGGTGACACCCTTCGATTTTGTTGAAATTTGGATATGTTATAAAGCACCGAAAAGTAAGCGATACGTATTTTTTTTATCGGCGGAAAAACGGTTTCAAGGGGTGAAACCACCCCTCGATATAGGGGTGGTTCACCCCTTAATTTTTCTGCAATGTCACTATAGTGGATTTTTCATTGCTTCGGATTAGAAGAATTTTCGTTTTTGTTTCATTAAAATCGGTGGACTCGTTGTGTGTGAAACTGCTATATTACCACGATGCTGAAGTTTGCATCGTTGGACTGCAACGAATTTAATTTCCTTCGGCAGATTTCGCCTATAGAAGTTCTTCAACCATTTTTTAAAATCTTTGTTTAGCGATCAACATTATAAATCTATCGAAAAACATCGCCTATAATAATAAAAATATGGAAAATAAAATATAAAACGGAAATTTCGTTGCATCCCAACGATGCAAACTTCAACACCATTATATTACCCCTAGAGATACCTTTTTTCGAGGGGTGGTTTTACCCCTTAAAACCGTTTATCCGCTGATAAAAAGAAAATACGTATCGTTTACTTTTCGATGCTTTATAACATATCCGAATTTCAACAAAATCGGAGGGTGTCACCTGAGGGATGTTCCTTGTAAGGTAACCTAGGTTAGATATGTTACCAACGAGGTGACCTGTCACCCCCTTAAGGCTTTGCATCGACCTTCCTAACACCCTGTATATTACGAACGGATAACGATAGGGAAAGCGAGAGGGAGAAAGAGAGAGCCAGAGAATTTAGTCGCCTCGTAGGATCTGCGTGTGCTCTCGGTGGTGTGCACGGGATTTACAGATTTAGTTGAAGCCCTACTTCTCGAGGCCACTTCTCCGGTAACTCTTCGTATTCTGTCTCGTTGTATCCATCCACCTCCATCCAATATCTCGTATATCTATTCGCGTTATCTGTATTCCCACCGCTGAATCTCGAACGGAATTTGCGATCGTACCGCACAGGAAGATTTAGATTCGCAGAGCGAATGCGTGCGGCGAAAATCGTTGAAAGCACCGCGGTCGTATCAATATTCACTTGATGTTCACGGAAAGGAGGACACGGCGGAGCGCTGATATATCTTCAACAATTAGCTATCTGATTCGCTCATTTGTGCAGAGAATCCGACGAATTCCTCATTTGGAACCAATGTCGACATACGCGTCTGTGTGTATGTGGAGAAAGGATATCTTGAACCTGTGGTATTTATATAACGTTGATGGAATACTTGTCGGCTGTGTTAGAATTACGAAAACGTACTGCTGCCGCTTCGTAGAATATTGAAAGAGTAATTATTTTGTAACTTTTTACTAAAAAACATTGTATTTTTTACTAACTTTATTTTACTATTTTACTACTTATTTTACTAACATTGTAGTGGCGTTGATAAAGCTCTGTATTATTTTGTTGTATTTATTGTAAATTTCGGAACATCCAAGATGATGCATTCCTATTTATAGACGCGCCTATAGGGGAGTTTGCGAACACTTGACCCCCCCTTTTGTTTTTACCCCAAATTCTCTCACTTAATAAAATATTACAAATGTCTCGGCACTGAAAAACGTAAAATTTCGTTCGGAATAATCAGTATAATAACGACTAAGGTTAGTTTATAAATGTTGTAAATATCCCACCAAAACTAGGGGAAGAAAAAGGTATCAAGTGTCATGTCAAGTGGGGAGCATATCTCCCATATATAGGGAGCACATGATACCATTGCCTACATCTTCAGGATCAGCAATATAAATATGATATAAAAGATGTTGAAATTGTTATAATCTCATTTAATCTAATTTTAACCAGTGTGCACGCTGAAAATTTGGGTGATTTTCGGGAATTTTTTGGAAGAAAAGTACTCACATAAATGTTTCGGAAAACTAAGAATATATTTGGCTATATTTGACCTGTATTACATAATTTTTTCATAGAAAAATATTGAGATCCAAGCGACTCATGAGCTGACTTCGGAGGCGCCAAAAGAAGTTCCTCCACTGCTTACATGATTCCGGCCGATTGAGTAGCTGAAACCAAAAAAGGAAAAAATGTCGTTAAACTGGAAGGTATTTCCTGTACAACGACGTAGGATTGTCGAAAAATATCAAAATCTAACAAAATGGCATAGTTATGAAAAAAGTCGATACATATCTCGAAGGTCTATACAATGGGATATTTTCCTTCGATTACAAATATCACGGAGTTTTTTTTTTCGAAATCTCAAAATTACCCCCGCTAAACACGAAAATCGTGTTTCCATACACATTCAACAATTTCTCATAGAAATTGAGGGTTTTGGGAAAAATAAATGGTGACACTTTATTCAGGGAATAAAAATACATGAATAGGAACTTATTTTTTTTTTAATTTCATTCAAATTTTCGTCGTACTTCGGCTAAAAATAAGTTCAAATATCTGTTATCTTTCCATCAAACGCGAATATTCTTCTACGGGATATTGTGTGGATTCTGTCATCCGATCCATGAACATTTCCAACATCACGCCTAATATATTTTTATCATTTTCGATGGTTTCAGAAAATGTGAAAGCAGTCAAGTCTTTGTGAAGGACAATCACACCCACTGCATCGACACTTGTAAATCGACAACAATGTGTGGCGAAGTGGTCGTACCGAATGCACATCTCGACGTAAGTTTCTTTGCGTTTGTTTATGATTTATTATGGCTATTATTGTTATTTTTCATAATAATCATCATTATGAAAATATTGGGATGTTGAATAAGTTCTCGCTGCTCTTTTTCGTGAAAATTAATGCTTTATTTTTCAAAATCATTTCTAATGCTTTCGAACGTTTCAAAACTGTTTTGTGATCAAGTCCTAATGATTCTGCAAGTTCAGCTAGCGTCTGACATAAGTTTTCGTGAAGTAATGCCTCCAATTCAACACATGAAAATCATTATTATTGAAGCGTCTAAACCAATCTCTGCATGTTGTTTCCGACAGAGCATGCACTGAAAAAAAAATTCGTTCATCCATCCGAAATTCAGTTGGTTTAACAAAATTGTATCTTTAAATACGTTCATCTTGTTTTTTGATTGGCATAACAAAACAGTATAGTTGGGCAGTAACCAAAGATACATTTAAACTATCTGCTTAATTAGCATCTCTGAGCAACTGTTAAAACAACAAAATTTCGAGACAACAAAATGCATTTTGCACATTCAACGATTCTTTTTTCTCAGCGTGGTCGCCGTAAGATTCAACAAGAATTATGTGTGCTTCAGCAGCAGATATTTTTAAAATGAAGTAGCGCAGTAAAATCCCCCACAAACACACTTTTTATGACACGAAATTTGACATGTCTAACACTATGAAAAAAAGTTGTTTACCCTTCGGCGAAATGAAATACACTGAATTTCGAGCATTTACAGGGTGTCCCAAACTTCGCGCAAGAAGTAATTTTGATCGAAAACACAGGTTTTAAGGGGTCTTTTCACTTTAGACGCTAAAAAAGGCTATTTTCATGAATTTTTTGATAGGTTTATATTATAGATATTGATATAAAAGTTGTTACACTTAATAAATATACTTTCGAAATACATTTGAAAAAAAAATTATTTATTTACGTCACTATTTATAGACGAAAATGGTAGTTAAAAAAATATTCTAAAAAAATTGTAGGTCTGCGCTGTTGACGAAATCTCGGAGATGGATCATTCGAAACAAAAAAATCAAACGGTTTTAGATTCAGTATGTTAATGGCTATAGCGCATATCATACTATTTTTGATATATGCAAAAATAAGAAAATGGCGGACATTTTTCGAAAAAAAATATCAAAAAAACGTTTTTTCACCGTTTTTGGCAAAGAATAGTAAATATCAAAATAAAAAAAATCCTTGGCCTGCGCTACAGCTATAGTTGGAAATAATATGTGGTTAGAATTTCGTAAGGATCGGTTCAGTAGTTTCGAAGATTTTATCAATAATCCGTCGAAAAACGTTGTTACGAGAAAAACGCGTTTAAAGTTTGTTTGGGTTACATAAATGCAGAAAAAAATATTTTAAATGTATTTCGAAAGTGTATTTATTAAGTGTAAAACCTTTTATATCAATATCTATAATATAAACCGATTTTTTTAAATCATGAAAATAGCCTTTGTTAGTGTCTGAAGTGAGAAGACGCCTTGATAAAAAATTGTAAATTTTTTATTGATTCATAAAGTATACAGTATATAGTAAATAGGGTTATGTATGGAATAGCACATCGGATAAATGGCTTCCACGGCCATGATTTGCAGGAAGATGCAAATCTTTCGTGAGAGTACGCTGTGGAGAGCTTCTCGAAATGTCCAATTCTTGACCACGGTGCCGAATTGATTCTTGACCACAGTTCCTGGACTCTTGGCAACATTCTCACGAACTGCTTCGATGTTTTGTGTTGAACGTCTTGTTGAAGTAAAGCCAGAGTGTACAAGATCACTAATTGAACCAGTCGGGGCCGGGTTGAAATTCCGAACGTTGAATGATCAGATCGCCCAAAACTCCGAAAATATACTACCCCGAAAGATCAAAACTCCGAAAAAATTTTACACGAAAGACCAAAACTCCGAAAATCTGAACACCGTCAAAGTAATTCGGCTATGGAAGTTTTTAAAGTTTTAAAATTTTTCAATAAATCGACGAATTATTTCAAGATTTTTTTTTATTAAGAAGTGATTTTACGTCAATTTTGAAATTTGTCTAGAGAATGTTATACGTTGACATAATCTTGACGAACCTTGTAATTTCGGAACATTAAATTAGGATTTTTAAACCGTCGGCGCATTCAAAGTTCTGATTTTCAAGATCATGCCAGCGAATGTCTACACAGTTAACTGTAAATGATGTAGACCGCATAACATTGTCTAGACAAATTTCAAAATTGACGGAGAATCACTTCCAGTCCACTTTGGAGTCACGAAAAAGGCTATTTTCGCGTTTTTTTTTTTGAGGATTGTATAAAAAAATTTTTTGAGGGCTTGATAAATAAAGTCTTGAAATACATTTTAAAAAGAATTTAAATTAATTTTTATTCATTTTTAGGTGGGCTAGGTAGCTCTATCACAACTTGGCAACGGCTTGCCTGAAACAAAAAAATCAAAGTCCATTAGATTCAGTATGACACCAGCTACGAAATGACCCTCGGATATACATTTTTATCAATAAATAAAAAAATGGCAGATGAAAAACGAAAAAAACGCGTTTTTTCGCAGTTTTTCGCAAAAAAGAGTAAAAATCAAAATTTTAAAACCATCGAGGATCATCTTGTTGCGAATCATGTTTACAATATGTGGTTCAAATTTCAAGAGAATCGGTTTATTAGTTTTAGAGATACGATGGAGCTAGATTTTGAAAAAGTTGTTTCGAGAAAAACGCGTTTGAAGTTAATAGTATGAAAAACGCGTAACTCCTTAAGGCGTTACCCCCACGTGTAGCGCAAAAAAAGGCCTTTTTCATGAATTTTTTTAAAGAAAACTACAAAACCTTTTTAATCGATCAATATACCATCTTAAAGAACACATCTTGAAGAACTTTCAGTAATTTTTTTATTGAAAAATATTACATTGTTTAGTGGCAAATGGCCGTCAATGAAATAATGTTTTTATATACACGGTTTGCGGTGACCAACATTGCGCCGAAGTGGATCATCTGAAAAAAAAATGCGGATGGATTTAGTCAAATATAAGTATAAACTTGTCTTTAATCGAAGGATTGTAAAAAATATTCATTTTTCACAAAATGGCGGACAGTCAAAGTTAATGGTTCGATTTTAACGAAAAAAAACGGCCGTTTTTTGGCTATAAAACGGCCATTTTTTTCGAAAAAAAAAATCGAACGATTAAAAACTACATTTTTATGTATTAAATAAGCCTGCAAAATTTCAAGAAGATCGGTTCATTAGTGTTCGAGTAATCTTGGTCACCGACTTCAGAAATGCCATTTTGACAAAAACGCGTTTAAAGTTTCAATTTCAGTTTACACGAAGAAAATATTGTTTTTTGTAACCTTACATAGAGTGATCTATTCCGGGCCCATACAGAAGTATGGGCCCGGATACTTATACTTCAAAAAAATCGATTTTTTCAAAATCGCAAGTGGGGGTAACCCCTTAAACTTGTAAAATTACCTAACTCGTAAAACGCCTAAACTCAATCGGCAATTCCTGCACCGTACAAAATCCTTTCTGATTGCTCATCACCGTCGCTTCCTTCAAGTCTTGCTTGCTTTCGATTTTTTGCAATTTTCAAAGTGGACTGGCCCCTTAATAAAAAAAATCCTCGAAATAACTCGTCGATTTATTCTTTCGGAGTTTTGAGCGTTCTGACCTTTTACACACTTTACCCCACAAATAGCGCAAAATCCGAATCTTGCGTGAATTTTGGGACACTCTTTGGTACATTTATTAACCTTTACACTACACGCACGCAGCTCTGGTAACGTCATCTGTCGGAAAACAGCAAGAACTTATTCAACGTCCTAATAACTATAGAAAAACATATGTAAATTGTTAATTAGGTCAACTTTTCTCACACCCTCTATTGTGTTGCAACGAATAATATATTTAGTGGATCATTACGAGACTTTTGATGCACTAATTCGAAGCCCTCTTACCGTGCCGGGCAAATTAGCCAATTTGATGAATGTCCAACAATGTTCATGAATAGACAATCGAGCGTTCTCTGGCACTCGCACTCAAGACAAAGAAGCTGAAAGCACCTCAACCCCTTGCTTTCGGCAAAATACCATATCGGAACAGCTTCCCTTCCCTTTATTAGGCTTCTCGCTGTTTCCACCGAAAACTTTGACGATGAAAATGAACGGGAACTTGCTCCACACCGACCCGAATTCTCATTATATAATCCATATCGTTTTGCGCCCACGACGACAAAGATTCCGTCGACAAAGGCAACCGTGGAATAACGTTGCCGACAGCCTTCGTAACATGGTACTCTATTGAACGAGTCTCCGAAGTTTAAATCGCTGCGCTGATCGCGGTTGTACCTCCGTATGTTCTGCATTCATGAGAAATTAATTGTCGAACAATCGTTTTTTTTTAAATAAGAATCGGAATTGCCGAAATTAAACATTTTTCGATCTCAATAGACGCAATTTGCTTCTTCGTTAATTTTTTCCTCGTAAATCTTCACTACAAATTTCCCTTTTGCTCTTTGTAAAGAACAGACAAAGGATTGTCACAAAACTCGCTCGGCATTCGATTTTTGACATAACTTACCTACTAGAATTCTTCAGTGTAGATATTCTGAAGTACTATTGGTATAACTTTTTTTGACAATGCCAACAATCTAAAGACTTGGGAATCTCGTGAAACACATGCAAAGGGAACATTCTCTCGTATACGAAAATGGTCGTAGTACAAGTACATTTTTTCATAATTTTTCACCATCGAGGATTGTTAACAACAAGAATTATATTTTAAATCATTAACAACTGCTAAAAATTAAAATGCTTACTTTAATTTAATCAAATTTAATTTAATTGAACTTAATTCAAATCAAATTAACTTATTAAATGTATGTAAATTGAGTAAACTTTTTATTATATGAAATTAACTCTAATTCACCACAATATATTATACAGTCGAACCTCGATATAACGAAGATTTGTCCAATCCCTTCCGATAGACACCCGAAACCTTGATACAACGACATAATTATATACATTATGCTTTAATTGCTAATTGCTTATAAAAAATGTTCTAATTTAATTCTTCCTTTTTTTAAATATCCCTATATTTATAATACTAATATATTTTTTTTAAAGAACATATCAAAGAACTTGACTTCGGTATAACGAAACCTCAATATAACGAAAACTCGATATAACGAACTTCCCTTGAGGTTCGTCCCTTCCTTTCTCTTGAGATATCGAGGTTCGACTACATATCTAACATCATAATAAATTTCTAGTTTGGACTTTAAGATACATTCGAAAACATTTTCAATACATTTTCCCAGCATTTGAAATAATAATATGTTTCAAGTAAATGCA
Organism: Ophion slaviceki; assembly: GCA_944452715.1. Classification (NCBI taxonomy): domain Eukaryota; kingdom Metazoa; phylum Arthropoda; class Insecta; order Hymenoptera; family Ichneumonidae; genus Ophion; species Ophion slaviceki. The sequence continues at coordinate 15,327,367 of OX101794.1, read as the reverse complement.
CATTTACTATATGCAAGTAAGAATATTCTGTATCCGAATATATATTTTAATATATATGAAACAAGAACATATCTCAATTAGATGTGTATCTATTTAATTGGACTATATCGAGAAATACTTGACATAAATTTACAAGATACGTTTAAAATAAATGGAGTGAGGAATGAAAAAAAAATGGTTTTACTTGAATAGATACTCGTTAAATCCTACTTGTCACACTTCTGTGTAATCACATACTTGCCACACTGGGGTTGATTCACACCCCCGCGACAAAAATTGTAATAAAAAATAAGCTATTGAATATTTTTACTTGGAAATTTTGTCAGATCATCTAAGGAGTGCCCTTCAAAAGACCGTGTAGGTTATTTAGCCAAACCTAAATTAACCCTTACTTGCCACACTTCTGTAGAATGCACATCAATACATTTTCGCATAAGAAAAAAAGTGGGTCGGGAGTTTCGAACCCCCAGTGGCAAGTAAGGGTTAAACCAAATAGATTTTTTGTAACAGTTGTACCCCCCGAAAAAAACTCCAAGGCTACGAGAAAAAAATGGGGTGCGCTTCTGAGCCGGGATTCGAAGCCGGGACCTTTCGATTGCCGGTCGACTGTCCTGACCACTGAGCTACGCCAGCCCGCTTAACTCACCTTTCTCGAGTAGTCTCGATATTCGTAACGCAACGTTAAGGGGTTACCCCCACTTGCGATTTTGAAAAAATCGATTTTTTTTATTGCATTTTTTTGAAGTGCAATTTGAAGTGCAGTTTTTTTTATGCCCGGAATAGATGACTCTATGTAAGTTTACAAAAATAAATATTTTCTTCGTGTAAACTGAAATTGAAACTTTAAACGCGTTTTTCTCAAAATGGCATTTCTGAAGTCGGTGACCAAGATTACTCGAACACTAATGAACCGATCTTCTTGAAATTTTGCAGGCTTATTTAATACATAAAAATGTAGTCTTTGATCGTTCGATTTTTTTTTTTGAAAAAAAAATGGCCGTTTTATAGCCAAAAAACGGCCGTTTTTTTCGTTAAAATCGAACCATTAACTTTGACTGTCCGCCATTTTGTGAAAAATGAATATTTTTTAAAATCCTTCGATTAAAGACTAGTTTATACTTATATTTGACTAAATCCATCCGCATTTTTTTTTTCAGATGATCCACTTCGCCGCAATGTTGGTCACCGCAAACCGTGTATATAAAAACATTATTTCATTGACGGCCATTTGCCACTAAACAATGTAATATTTCTCAATAAAAAAATTACTGAAAGTTCTTCAAGATGTGTTCTTTAAGATGGTATATTGATCGATTAAAAAAGTTTTGTAGTTTTCTTTAAAAAAATTCATGAAAAAGGCCTTTTTTGCGCTACAAGTGGGGGTAACGCCTTAAACAGTATATGCGGACAATAGGCTACGGGGATGGTCCCTGAAGTTGAATGTCTCCAAAATTGCGTTTCCTACTATAATATATATACACATGTATGCGTGTGTATGTGAATGGGAACAAAGAGAGAGAGAGAGCGAGAGAGGGAGAGAGAAATTGAGAGACTGAAGAGCTTATTGTAGAGCAACGTCATTAGAGAAGAAAGTCCGCTTACATCAGAAACAAGTATGCCTGCTATCGGATGACTTATTACAAGACGTCAGGATTAATGAAGGCCATTGTCATGCGCGCTTGTGAAAAATTTCCAATCGGCAGTCTCCACAAAATTACGAACACAAGCCCCTATTTAAAACAGATTACCCGGTGAAAAGCCATTTGACAGTCATGACAAGGCGGAGAACGTGACGAGAATTTGTTTTCCTTCGGAACGAAATTGCCTTCTTAGCTTGTCTGATGCCTGCCAACGAGTTATCGACGACCAGTATTTTCATGTCTACCCTATACAATGCCTTGATTGATCATGCTTATAATTCTAATCAACAGTCAAGGATAGACGCTGGGAAAAAACAATTCGAGTGAGTGTTTGAAAATGCAGTGTTTGCAGTAAATTTTGCGGTCCCTTTTCGAAAACATCCTCCGAAACTTCGAAAAGTACATGTAGACCACTCACTCAAACATATGACGATTATTATTTTTATTTTTGTCAATTTCCACACACAGTTGAGAATTACAGAACGAAGGCTCGAGTTATGCTGATCTATAAATCAATATGGTGTTGAAGTTTGCATCGTTGGAACGCAACAAAAGTTCTTCTTCTATTTTAATTTTCCTATTTTTATTATCACACAAGAACTTTTTTCGTAGATTTAAATAGATCGCTGGATAATTATCTTGAAAAATTGTTGCGGGCTTTTTGAAGGCGAAATAAATAATGGCAGAATAAATTAAAGAAATTCAGAAATATTAATTTTCATTGCATTCCAACGATGCAAACTTCAGTCTCATAAATAAATATTCTCAGATATATCGACAATACAAATTCAAGTCCTTTGGATCGTTGAAAAACAAGGCTTTTTGCTATTTTTTTGTGATGTTAAAAAACTAATCAAATTGAAGTTTGGACGGTTTATTTTACTTATCTGTAGGCACTCGGATCAATTTTTTGTTTTCCAAAACATACACAGTGAAGGCCAAGTGGCCGGTAGAAAGACAAATACTTTCTTCAAGGCCCTTTAGGGAGGAACTCGTTGAAGATGCACCTGAGCATCGAGAACAAAAAATATTTTTCTTTCGTTATCTCCATGAGTTTTGCTAGCGAAGTACACACGGTTATTACAAATTATTAATTTTTGCAAATTTGGCATCATCTTGGAGCAAAAGTGGCATTTTCGACTAAAAAAATGGGCTCAATTTATGTGTAAAAACCGTAATTGTTAATCGATCGGAAAAATCCTGTGTACTTCGCTAGAAAATCTATCTAAAAAGCTACGCTTGAAATTTGGAGTCAACCGGTTAAAAATTGTAGTAGCTACGAGTCCGCCCAATTTTGAAAACATTGTTTAAAAAAGAAGGTTTTTAAAATTCTCAAACCATTTTTCTTCGGGCCATATGATTCTTGGGATGTTAGTACATATCGACCACATGATTGTTGGAATGCTTATGTATCATTTAAGCCAATAAAATAGTACATTATTTTCAAAGGTAAATAAGGCCTTACGTGGCGGACCATACAACGGTTTGAACTAGTGACCATAAACAGTCGAGCAGACTATAAATCCTTACGATACATCTCACACAAATCTTTAAGCCGTTACCCCCCACTTGTAGCGGAAAAAAGACCTTTTTCATGAATTTTTTTAAAGAAAACTACAAAACTTTTTTAATCGATCAATATACCATCTTAAAGAACACATCTTGAAGAACTTTCAGTAATTTTTTTATTGAAAAATATTACATTGTTTAGTGGCAAATGGCCGTCAATGAAATAATGTTTTTATATACACGGTTTGCGGTGACCAACATTGCGGCGAAGTGGATCATCTGAAAAAAAAATGCGGATGGATTTAGTCAAATATAAGTATAAACTAGTCTTTGATCGAAGGATTTAAAAAAATATTCATTTTTCACAAAATGGCGGACAGTCAAAGTTAATGGTTCGATTTTAACGAAAAAAACGGCCGTTTTTTTGCTATAAAACGGCCATTTTTTTTTTTAAACGAACGATTAAAGACTACATTTTTATGTATTAAATAAGCCTGCCAAATTTCAAGAAGATCGGTTCATTAGTGTTCGAGTAATCTCGGTCACCGACTTCAGAAATGCCATTTTGAGAAAAACGCGTTTAAAGTTTCAATTTCAGTTTACACGAACAAAATATTTTTTTTGTAAACTTACATAGAGTCATCTATTCCGGCATACTTATACTTCAAAAAAATGCAATAAAAAAAAATCGATTTTTTCAAAATCGCAAGTGGGGGTAACCCCTTAACTGAATGACGGTCGCGCCCCTTCTGGTGTCGTTATCGGCCTTTCTTTTTTATTTTTTTTTAATTCATCGCAAAACCTTTTCTTCGCTATGAATCTCGCAAAACCGGATCTTCGCATTCCTATTCAGTAGACCCTGAATAAGGTTCCGAAAACCGCCAACCTCCAATCGAGCTGAAATTTTGCACAAACCTTCGTTTTAAGCGGGTATACCATCGTGAACGCTGAAAATTTGCGTGATTTTCGGCAATTTTTTGGAAGAAAAGTATTCAATTAAATGTTTCGGAAAATTAAGAATATATTTGGCTATATTTGACCTATATTACATAATTTTTTCATAGAAAAATATTGCGATCCAGGCGACTTATGCGCTGCCTTCGGAGGCGCCAAAAAAAAGTTCCTCCACTGCTGACATGATTCCGGCCGATTGAGTAGCTGAAATCGAAAAAGAAAAAAATGTCGTTAAACTGGAAGGTATTTCCTGTACAATGACGTAGGATTTTCGAAAAATATCAAAATCTTACAAAATGGCGCAGTTATGAAAAAAAGTCTGTTTTCTTGCCTATAAAATGGTCGTTTTTTTTAAATGCCAAATCGTCAATTTTCATCCAATCAAAAATATCCTACGTCATTGTAGAGGAAACATATTCAAGAATACTCAGTTCAAATTTCAAGTCAATCGGATGATTGTTTTTTGAGTCACAATGTCAGCAAACTTGAAAAATTTCATTTCGAGAAAAACGCGTTTAAAGATTTAACCATCGATTTTTTGCAAGATAAACTGATATTGATATAAATTATATAGATGATAATGATATTCTTGAAAGTATAAACTGTCAAAAAGGCAAAAAAATCGGTTTTTTTATAGTGTCACACTGGTATAGCCCCTTAATACTTGAAGACCACTCCTAAAGGAATTTTTGGCGACTCGCAATAGTTTTCGAGATATTGAGTTTTAAAGTTTTTTTAAGGGTACGGTTCCGAAAACCTCCCTTCCGATCGAGCTAAAATGTTGCACAAACCTTCCTTTTAATATTCTCAGACAACCCCTAAAAGGATTTTTGGCGACTCGCAGTAGTTTTCGAGATACTGAATTTTTAATTTTTTTTAACGCCCGCCGCCTATATCTATATCTGCTACGTCTCCGTTCATACCTATATATGTTATCGTGCTCTCCGTTTTGTCAAAACAAACAAACCCAAACAAACCCAAACCCAAAAACTATTGCGTATTGCCAAAAATCCCTTTAGGGGTTGTCCTAAAATATTAAAAGGAAGGGCTGTGCCAAATTTCAGCGCGATCGGAGATTTGGGGGTCTTCGGAACCGTACCATGAACCCTAATGCCAGGACATCGAAACCTTCACAGAATCCGCATCAAATTGGGATGAAAAAGAACGTATGGCGAATTATAAGAGAAGTATTTTTCATCAATCACGTATTTCCTCCAGGCCCGTTAATATCCTTCGCTAATCTTGCTAATGTATATACCCGGGGCGCTGCGAAGGGAGGAATTCACTTCGGCAAATTTATCGTTAAATTTCCTCCCTTTCGAGCCGTCTCACGCCGAATTTCCAGAAGTTCCGCGCTCTTGGGCTCTTGCCGTAGGGATGTACATCAGTTTCGTTCTCGTGAGACGGTTAATAAGCCGACGAGATCTTACCACCATCGTATATATAACTCAACGGGATCGTACCACCATATATATATATATATATATATATATATATATATATATATATATATATATATATATATATATATATATATATATATATATATATATATATATATATATATATATATATATATATATATATATATATATCGGGTGTCCCATTCAAATCTTTCACCTGATTTATCTCGAAAAATAAACGTTTAACGAAATATTTTTTATCAAAAAGTCAAAATGACGATGTTAAGATTGATGACATGTTTTTTTTTTTAATGGGATCATGACATTTTTTTCACCACAAAATTTGTCAGGCCGAAACTAACAACTCGTATAGGAAAAATCGTTTGATAACGTTCATAATATTTAGGTAACCATTTTTCACTATTTTAGCGCTAACGAGAATGCGTTTATTGGAGTTCATTTGGGTTTGTTCGATAACCCAAATAAGCCCAAACAAGCATTACGTATCTGCGGCTCGTCACTTCCGTGATCAAACAAACCCAAACAAACACACACACACACGTACACCTACACTAGGGATGTTAAAGACTTTACCTCCTCACGGTACATTCTGGATACCGCTAAAATGGTAAAAAAATGGTGTTCTAACCTAAAAGTTATGAACTAAGAAGAAAAAATTTCTTCAATAGTTAGTTTTGACAAATTTTTTGGTGAAAAAAAGTCATGTTCCCATTTTGAAAGAACATGTCGGCTATCTTAACGGCACCATTTAGTAATTTGTATAAAACAGATTATTTTTTTGAACGTCTCCCTTCGAACCCTGATTAATACTTGATCGGAGCACTATTTTTCGACATAAATGAGATGTAAGATTAAAATGGGACACCCGGTGTGTATATATATATATAGGTTGTCCCTCTTGAACGACTTTGACCCCCTAGCGTTTTTTATTTTTTTTTGTGACGTCGATAATTACCGAGTTTTGGGCAGAGATTAGAGGGACACCCTGTATATATTTCTACAAAATTTATATATATTTGTACAAAACAGATTATTTTTTTGAAGATCTCCCTTCGAACCCTGAAATACTTGATCGGAGTAGTATTTTTCGAGATAAATCAAATGTAAGATTAAAATGCGACACCCGGTATGTGTGTGTGTGTGTGTGTGTATATATATATATATATATATATATATATATGTAAGGAGATTTAAAAAAAATAATCTGTTTTGCACAAATATATATAAATTTTGTATAAATATATACAGGGTGTCCCTCTAATCTCTGCCAAAAACTCGGTAATTATCGACGTCAAAAAAAAATAAAAAACGTTAGGGGGTCAAAGTCGTTCAAGGTCATTCAAGGTCAGTATCGATGATACAAATCTAAATATCTCGGATCACTACCAAATATTTGTTAGTGATCCGAGATATTAAGATTTGTATTTCATTTTAATAGGTGACCTCGAATGACCCTGAGCGACTTTGACCCCTAATGTTTTTTATGCGGCTTGAGGTGCTCCACAAGATGGTTGAGAGAAAAATGTACCGTTCCATTGCAAAAAGTGGAGGTGACCTTCACTGTGCGTCAGCGCCTCCACCGAAATAAAAAAAGAATTGGTCGCATTTGATGGCCCCCTTCACACCGTACAACTTTTGTCTGGAACATTTTTTGTGACGTCGATAATTACCGAGTTATTTCGGGTGGCAGAGATAAGAGGAACGCCCTGTACATATATGTATACAGGTGTGTGTATATACATATTTATATATCTGGGGAAAAGGCGATTTTAAAGACATTCAACTTCCACGACCGTCTTCAAAGTGCTGATAATAAACATTCTATGGATATTCTGGGTTCGAAATGTCCTTTCGTCCATCCTACGTTTGAATATGAGTGTACGCGTGCGTGTACACGATCGTATTCATATATACACATCAATACGTACGTACATGTATAAAATATCTTATGGAGTGTTAACGAGGCTGATGGTCCCACTTCTTGACATACCGCCGTACATACATGAACATATCTGTGTGTGTATGTATGTATATGAATATATACACATCAACGCAATCCACACTTTTGGCTCGGCACGCTTCCACATTTAGATGGTTGACTGCTGCTGCCACGGCCGCGTCCTTGGTCCTCCTCTTGTTCCTTAAGGCCCACGTGATTAATGTTACGTTCGCTGTGAGCTCAATTGGGCTCCAAACCGAGACATCACGCCCAGACATTAGCTATATACACCAAAAACGTCATCTCTCTCTCTCTCTCTCGCTCTCTCTCTCTCTCTCTCTCTCTCTCTCTCTCTCTCTCTCTCTCTCTCTCTCTCTCTCTCTCTCTCTCTCTCTCTCTCTCTCTCTCTCTCTCTCTCTCTCTCTCTCCCCTCTCTCTGTCTTTGTGTTTGATTATATAGCTTTCTGGATGTTTTGTCAAGGCACTTTTTTGGTTTTTGCTTTCTACAGCTTCTCTGCTTTCTTTTATGGGTGTGAAGATTGCATTGTTACGACGCAACGTATTTGTTGTTTTTTCCAATCTTTTCATTTTCTATAATTTCTTGAATATTTGAGCCATAGTTTCTTTAAAAATATGGTAAAATGTTTTTTTTTTGTGTTTTCGACAATCGGGACCGACCCACCTCAAGGGGCGAATGATGAAAAAAATTCTATCTCCCACGAGTTGGAGACAATCATTCTTTTTATTGGCGTTGATTGTACCGTAGGCGCAAGGAAGCCCGAAAAAAATACCTACGATTTTAATTGTCCGAAACCCACCCTTATCCGACCCACCACCCCGTGAAGGGTGGAAAAAATCTCATCTGCGGCGAGTGGGAAAATGATGGTTTTTTCAATGGGGTTGTATGTACCGGGGCCCGAAAGAAGCCCCGCAAACATACCAACGATTTTAATTTCCCGGAACCCACCTTTACGGGGCAGGGGGGAAAAGGGGTGGAGGTTAAAAAATGCTATCTCCCACAATTTGAATATAAGTATTTTTTTATTTGCTTTATTTTGCTATGTTATTTTTTGTTCTAAATAGCTTTTTCGTTATACTATGTGACGCTTTTTTCTCATATACTTTAACTCACTATTATTACTGTTCACTTTACTTCACTATTGCTTACTCTTGTTATTTTTTTTCTTACCTTATATGTATCTTCTTGCCCAAAGATTCATACCAAGACATCAAATGAACTATCAATCAATCTATTTCTCTCTGTCTCTCTCTGGTCCTCGCTGTATGCATATATAAACATATGAGCATTTATTGCCCTCGTACACGGAAAAACCGATTTCTGATTCAATATTGCATGTTGAGCTGTAAACGAAAATTTGCTCCAATCATTTTGTTACACTAAATAATTCGAAGCGTCTACATGCGAATCGTCGTAGGCTGATTTCGATTTTTTCTGTGACACAGAATGGCATATAGGTATTCTAACTCGGAACATAATTATCAAATTGCGTGCCGTCACGTAAATGACATTACGACAAAACGTCATACGATAAAGTTGAGCGACGTGAACGACCCATTTTGACCGCGTCTTTTTTCGATCTTTGCCGCAGGACGGGACAAGCATAATAAAGATAATTCAATATTTGCTTCTCCTCGTTACTCACTCCCGGGTAATGACCGAAGCGAGGTGGAAAGTGTAACAAAGGAAGGACGGCAAACATGATTATTTATACACATACATACGTGGATGTGTGCGTCTGAGAGTTTGTGCGTAGGTGTGTGTACATTTACGCGTACCGAACGGAGCGGAATAATCAACACAGTATTACGGTAAGAATTATGGAGACGTTGCCTTTTTGTTTTATGACAATGTGTACACACACACACACACACACACACACACACGCACACATATATATATAAAGGGTGTTCCTCTTATCTCTACCACCCGAACTAAACAAAGCACAGCTTTGGAACAACGAATCGAGCCACTCTGAAAAAAATAGGTGTTACTGTACACACTTCAGAGTATTTTCTGGAATTTCTTGAGAAAAATCAAAAGTGACGTACCGACCGAAAAAAAATATTTTTGTATAATTTTGGTGAAAATGGGTATTTTTTAAACTCGAAAAATTCAAAACAAAATTTGTTCATTAAGTTCATGTAAAATTCCAACTTTTTCGTCTTAAACATTATTCTGTTAAATCAAATGCTCACGAGATATAACGGTATTTTGAAAATTTTGAAATTTTGAAAAACTCGAAAAAATGCGATCAAATAATTTTGAAAAAATTTACACTGTTTTTTTTCATATAATTAAATAATTTGACGAAATTTCAATTTTTTTGAGAGTGGACAACTTTTTGACCGTTCGAAATGGTGTGGAACGCCTCATATATATGTATGTATGTATATAGGTTGTCCCTCTTATCTCTGCCACCCGAAATAACTCGGTAACTATCGATAACACAAAAAAAATATTCCAGACAATAATTGTACAGTGTGAAGGGGGCCATCGAATGCAATCAATTTTTTTTATTTCGTTGGAGACGCTGACGCACAGTGAAGGTCCCGTAACATTTTTTTAATTGAATGGTAAATTTTTTCAACCATCTTGTGAAGTACCTTAAGCCGCATGAAAAACATTAGGGGTCAAAGTCGTTCTAGGTCTTTCAAGGTCAGTATCAATTATACAAATCTAAATATCTAATATTCTAAATTCTAAATATCTATTTTTTTAAATATCTAAATTCTAAATATCTAAAATCTAAAATGCATTCTAAAAGATTTGTATTCTAAATATTTAAAATGTATATAGAAAATATTTGGCAGTGATCCGAGATAGTTAGATTTGTATTTCATTTTAATAGGTGACCTTGAATGACCTTGAACGACTTTGAGCCCCTAATGTTTTTTACGCGGCTTAAGGTGCTCCACAATATGGTTGAAGAAAAATGTACCATTCCGTTTAAAAAAGTGGAGGTGACCTATACTGGGCGTAAGCGCCTCCACCGAAATAAAAAAAAATTGGTCGCATCTGGTGGCCTCCTTCACACCGTACAACTTTTGTTTGGAACATTTTTTTGTGACGTCGATAATTACCGAGTTATTTCGGATGGCAGAGATAAGAGGGACACCCTGTATATATTGAAATACTTCTTTAGCACGAAGTCTATTGGTTACCCTCTCGATGAAGGTTCCTCATTAGCGGTAACCACGTTACAACCGACTTGCACCCTAATTACGTCGATCTTCTTCCCTATTCCTTTCGCGAAACCCTTCACCCTTTCGAAATATATATATTCACAATGTCCCCCGGAAGCCCTCAATTCAGCCCCACGCCCCCAAGTAGCGATGCCGTCATTAGCACTCGGAACAACTCCCGACGTTCCCCTCCGCCTCGTCCGCTCATCGACGCGCACACCTGCCTGTACCATTTTCCGGTCATTTTTTTTTTATGTCCTGCCAATTACGTGAGAGTGATGCGGGAAACGGGAAAACACGATATTAAAGTTTTGCCACGGCAACCCTCTTTTCTTTATACCCTCCGTGGGCGGTCGCCAACTTACGTGTCGCGTATTATTGTTATGGACATCGCCCGGTTGCGTTACAGAATCCTCGCCCGTTTGAATATTAACAATGTTGCTGCTCGAGCGCGCCAGACCTAATTGCAATTTCATCGAGCCGAGCGAGACTCGTCTTTGGAATTTTTCGCGGTACATACAGAGCGATATGAAAGTTCATTAAACTCGATAATTAAAGATTATAGGGAAAACTTGAGTACGCTGGGTTTCGAGCACGTAGACGAGATATTAAGCAGGATTTTTTTTCTGTTGTTGTCCAAAGGGAGAGGCTTCGTTTATTTGCGATCGATGGAAGATTACGTTGAAGTTTGCATCGTTGGAGTGCAACGACCTTTTTCCGTAATTTTTAATTTGTCCATTCTTATCATCATCCAAAGACGGTTTTTTTTGCGAATTGAGGTAATAAAACTGTCACAAAAATACGTTAAAAAGTTTGAGTAATTTTCGCAGCCGAAACAAAGCTAAAATAAATTTTAGCAATTGAAAAAAGTTCATTATTGTTGCATTCCAACGATGCGAAGTTCAACGTTATTGATAAAAGTAGGTTGTTCAATCCTGGAGTATTTCAAACACGAGTGACAAGTGATTTTAAGCGTGGATAAAAAATTCTAGAAATCGCCCACTCGGCCCTTTCGAGACTTTGGAAGCAGTTGATTACTTGGCATTGCCCAAAAAATGACACGTGAGTTTGCGTGAGTCGAAAAATTTGAAAAAAAAACATGTTCAAGGCAGGGTTGCCAAATTTGTAATGAAAAGGTAATGCATTATTCATTACTTTTATAATGGGTAATAAAAAATATTTTACTACCCATTACATTACATTCAGTAATGTAAAAAAATCCATTACTCATTACATTATATTTTGTAATATAAACAATTTCCGTTACTCATTACATTGGATGTTGAAATGTAAAAAATGTCCATTACTCATTACATTATATTTTGTATTGTAAAAAAATTCCATTACTCATTACATTGGAATTTGTAATGTAAAAATTTCTATTACTCATTACATTGCATTTTCTAATGTGAAATATTTTCATTATAAAATGCAATGTAATGTGTAATGACAAAAAAATTCATTACACATTACATTGTAATGGGCAATGGACATTTTTTACATTACAAAGCCCAATGTAATGGGTAATGGAATTTTGTTACATTACAAAATATAAGGTAGTGAGTAATGGAATTTGTTCACCTTACTAATGTAATGTAAAAAACTCCATTACTCATTACAAGATAATATGGATTATTATTCGTTTCCCATCAGGTCAAATCGACCCAGAAATTTAATGTAATGAGTAATGGAAATTTTGTACATTACTGAAAGTAATGTAATGGGTGATGAAATTTTGTTTCATTACAAAATGTAAACTAATCAGTAATGAAAACGCTAATGCACTACAAAACGTAATGCATTATTTGCAACCCTGGTTCAAGGTCTGTCAGAAGAAAAAAAATGTTTCAGTTAATTTAAACCTTAATTTAAAATTGATTTTAATTGATTTAACAGGGTCCTCTAGTTTCTCGGCTGTTTTTTTACGGCTTTTTCAATAATTTTTTACGGGCAAAGCATCGAAATAATCAATCTCATTGTTTTTGCATAATCTTTATTAACATTTAAATAAGCTTTACAAATTTTTTGAATTCAAAATATATAATAGAATAAACGTTATAGTGGCCGACAGGAAGACATCAAGTAAAAGAGGTGCTTGACGGTGACCAAGATTGCGGCTGTTCTGCTTATCCGAAATCAAAAAACCAAACGGCATTTTAATCTTCATATTTAAGACTAGCGATTGAACTAGAGTGAATTCTAAATTACAAAAATTGACTTCTTTATACACTTTTGAAAATTACATTCTATTTTTTACTCATTTTTTCTTAAGTTTTTCGCTCGTACAAAAAAAACTATAGAAGCAATCATGATAATCCTAGTTCAATCGCTGGCTTATAACATATTAAAGATGCTGTATAAATTTGAACAAGATCGGTGCAGTAGTTTCTGAAATATCGTGGTCACCGTTTCGAAAAATGGTGTTTCGAGAAAAACGCGTTTCAAAGTTCGCGCATGTGATTTATACTTGTGAACCACTTCGAATATCGAAAAATCCTTTGGCACACATTTTCTACACATGTTGTAGATGTGATTTATGAAAAAAAAATCGATTTTTTCGACCCGAGAAACTAGAGGACCCCGTTAAACATAATTCGAAAGGTGATCTAAATTAATTTAAACATTAATTAAAAAGTGATGTAAATTTATTTAAACATTACAAAGTGATTTAAATTAGTTTGAATTGAAATTAAAATCAGAGGATGTAAAAAATAATGGCTCTTGTTTTTTGTCTTACGAAGACTAGCTTGAAAATTCCTTTGGACCTTTCGTTAGCTGGATCTGTAACTATTCGTCCCGATTGGAAACTCGATAAGTGTAGCCTTACGTGTGGCCCGTACGTGACGTTAACGTTTAAAAATTTATTTCCAATATGCAAATTTGCAAATCCGAAGTAAATTTCTTTTGATTATTATTTCAGCGACCAAAAGAATGAAAATAAATAAATACAACTTGATTTTTCTTTCCACTTTCAGGTCTGCCGAACGTGTAACGCTACCGGCCACAAATGCGGAGTTGCCGAGGGAAGCGTCGCCGGGGAGGGAATAAACGGGGCGGATTTTGTATTTTACGTTTCGGCAATGCAGACCGAGAGATGTCACAGGGGGTTGACGGTAGCGTACGCAGCTCACTGTCAACAAGAAGCAGCTCTAGATCGGTATGATACTCCAGTTGCAAAAATAATATTTGAACACGATCGTGTGTACTTTTAATCGAGCTCAAAAATATACGAAAAATGTTGAAGAATATTTCTCTACGCATTGAGCAATATCGATCCACCACAAACAGCGTTTCTCTATACCAATAATATCGAAGTTTGCATCGTTGGGATGCAACAATTTGCTTTTTTTTTATTACCGAATTTTTTTGCTCATTCAGGCTACGGAAATCACATTTTTGAACATGCTTACTAAAGATCCATAACCTAAACCTGCAAAAGAAAGTTCGAGTAGTAATGGAAAAAAGGAATTAAAAAATCAAGAACAATTTTCGTTGGATTCCAACAATGCAAACTTCAACCCTATCTATTCTATTCACTTTACAATCGTTATGAATTTCAACTTAAAAAAATACTTGAAGAATTTAACCTTCTGAATATTGCCTCGTCAGACAAATGTCTCGCAAATCGCCACTGCAACATTTATTGAATTTATTCACTTTATTAAATTTGTTTGATTACATTTATAGAAATGTAACAGAATATTCCTCGGGGCCGGGTTGAAAGTCCGAAATTTGAATGATCAGAACGCTCAAAACTCCGAAAAAGTACTACCCCGAAAGATCAGAACTTCGAAAGAATTTTACCCGAAAGACCAAAACTCCGAAAATCTGAACACCTCAAAATAATTCGGCTATGAAAGTTTTAAAAGTTTCAAAATTTTCAATGCATCGACGAATTATTTCCAGAATTTTTTTATTAAGACGTGATTTTACGTCAATTTTGAAATTTGTCTAGACAATGTTTTACGTTCTACATCATTCACAGTCAACTGTGTAGACTTTCGCTGGCATAATCTTGACGAACTTTGTAATTTCGGAACATTAAAATTAGGAATTTTAAACCGTCGGCGCATTCAAAGTTCGGAATTTCAACCCGGCCCTCATGTGAAGATCATGCCAGCGAAAGTCTACACAGTTGACTGCAAATGATGTAGAACGTATAACATTGTCTAGACAAATTTCAAAATTGAGGCAAAATTACTTCTTAATAAAAAAAAAATTCTTGAAATAATTCGTCGATTTATTGAAAATTTTGAAACTTTTAAAACTTCCATAGCCGAATTATTTTGACGGTGTTAAGATTTTCGGAGTTTTGGTCTTTCGTGTAAAATTCTTTCGGAGTTTTGAGCGTTCTGACCATTCAATGTTCGAAATTTCAACCCGGCCCCATCTTGAATTTCAGAACATTAAAATTCAAAATTTTAAACCGTCGGAGCTTTCAAAGTTCGGAATTTCAACCCGGCCCCTATCCCCCCACTCACTGAGCATTATCACTCCACCACAAACAGTGTTTCTCTATTCCAATGGTATCGAAGTTTGCATCGTTGGGATGCAACGAAAATACTTTTTTTCCTATTACCTTATTTTTGCTTGCTCATTCAGGCTACGGAAATCACATATTTGAACATGCTTACTAGAGATCCATAACCTAAACCTAGAAAAAAAAATTCAAACAGTAATGGAAAGAAAAATGTTTAAGGGAAGGTTCTGCCTTGTTGGCCCAAAAAATGTTCGATTTTTCACCAATTTTTTATGCGAAAAGTATTAAATATAGAATGTTGATATTTGGTATGTTGGCTAAGCGGTCTTCATTGAACATCAATTTTTTTTTAAGTTTGACAAAACATGTTGGTGGGAGTGGGAGGAGCCACGTATTTCGATGCGCGGGCGATGACATTCTTCGCTTGCGTTCTAAGTCCCGGACAGGTGACCTGAAGCAAAAAAATCAAACATATTTTTACTTCGTACAATATTGTACCTAAGTTGACCTAGAATCAAGAAGAAAAATTGAAAAATAAAAAAATAGTGAGCGATCGATAGGAAGTTTGTTGTTTTTCCCAAAAATTTTCGCAGTTTTTTGCTCACTATCTTTTTACTTCTCAATTTGTCTTTAAAAAATATTTTGATGTTCAATAAAGACCGCTTAGTCAACATTCCAAATATCAACATTCTATATTTAATACTTTTCGCATGAAAAATTGGAGAAAAATCGAACATTTTTTGGCCCAACAAGGCAGAACCTTCCCTTGAATGAAAAACAATTTACGTTGGATTCCAACTATGCAAACTTCAACCCTATCTATTGTATTCATATCACAATCGGTATGAATTTCAACTAAAAAAAATACTCCAAGAATATAACTTTTTAAATACTGCCTCGCCAGAAAAGTGTCACGCAAATCACCACTGCGAAATTTTCCGTACCGCTTTTTTTTCGTTATCGGCAATGAGAAAAATGGCAACATTTTTTTCTGGCTTTTAAGACGGGACGCGATCTTGATAAAATGTGGAAAAATGAAGAAATCACGATTCGAGTGAAATTACACGCCTCCGCGAAATCGGTCTATCGTATACGTACAATCTTACATATATGTGCATGCAATCTTATACTTGAATGTTTGATTATCACCCTCGAGACTCTTAGCTCGCCAACTCAAAGAACTCTGAAATTACCGTCGACCATAGTCGCGGGGTGTACGATTTTTTCTCAAGATACCAAAAAGAGCGGAAGAGAGAGAGAGGGGGTGGAGAGAGAGGGAGACTAGCTAGTTCGACATTCTCGCAACTATGGTGCATTTTCAACTGCCACTCCGACGGAATTGCACCCCCGCGCACGCGATAACGAAGTCAGTTACGGTTGTCCCCTCCCCCTCCTCCGCCCGGTCTCACACGTGGTAATAAATGTCATATCGATCTCCGGCGTCCATCGATCAAGCGAAAGAATAATGCTCGTTCGGGAGACTGCATGTATAGCGTACAATGTTCAAAAAAGTATATACAGGGTGTTAAGAAGGTCGATGCAAAGCCTCAAGTGAGTGATAGGTCACCTCGTTAGGAACATATCTAACCTAGTTTACCTTAGTCCAAAGTCTAAGGATTTCGAATTATCATCGTAAGTATGATTTTTGGAAAATTTCCTAAAATTAGGTACTAACTAACCTCTTATGTTAATGCTATTTTTAAAAAATACTATTCACATAAGAGGTGTTTTTATTTTTTGACAAGCTTCTAATTATTCGATACGTCCCATTTAGTTAGTTGTGTGGATACAAACGATTGTATTGGTGTTTGTCGATTGAATACACATTAAGCTAAGACGCAAATAAGTTTTTAGTTACCAATTATTGTTTGTTTGAATATTATGGACGAGTTATTACCTAATTTTGGGAAATTTTCCGAAAATCATATTTACCATGATAACTCGAAATCCTTAGACTTTGGACTAAGGTAACCTAGGCCAGACATGTTCCTAACGAGGTGACCTATCACCTCCTTATGGCTTTGCATCGACCTTCCTCATACCCTGTGTGTATATATATATATACATACACACACATGTATATATATGCATATATACATACATGTATATATACGTATACGTATATATATATGTGTGTGTATGTATATATATATATATATATATATATATATATATATATATATATATATACACATACATACATACATACATACATACATACATTGTGTGTGTGTGTGTGTGTGTGTGTGCGTGCGTGCGTGCGTGTGTGTAGAAGTAAAAGAATGAAGGAAAATTATAGCGTAGTCGAGTTCAATACGCTAGGGGGATAAATCATCATTATAAGAACCGCTCTGGCATGTTCTCTCTCTCTCTCTCTCTCTCTCTCTCTCTCTCTCTCTCTCTCTCTCTCTCTCTCTCATTCTCGCTTTGTCGTTTTCTCTTACCTTTTCTCCCTCGTTTTTTAACCCCTTTTTTTCTGTCCCGGATTCTCCCTTTTCGTTTTTTCATTGCGTTGTACTCGACCCTCGCGGTTTTTTCGTCCATCGCCGCAGTCGTGAAGCCAGACCGCTTCACGCGGTAGCTACGCGATATATATATGTAATGCACCTAATACCCGAGCGAGAGTATCACTCGTTCCTGAAATTCCAGATTTTCATTCCCGACCGTATCATTCTTTTTTTTTCTCCCGTTGTACTTTCTCTTTCCCTCCCCCCCTCTCTCTTTCTCTCACCCTCTATCACCTTTCTCGCGGAGCTGCATGCACGTACCATTGCGTGGAATTAACGAGATCTCCTGATAGGAGAGACTATATATATATATATATATATATATATATATATATATATATATATATATATATATATTCGCTGTAATATGTAACATCGCGAAAACCTTTATTATCATAAATTAAAAGAGCCGAGGTGAACGGGGCAAGTCGCAACAGCGTTTTTCCAACTTTTCCTGAGAGCGCTAATTTATTCGTGAGATTTGCAGAACTTGGAGATTTTGTCCCAATCAATCGCGACTGCATCCATAAGCGATAATACTGCTAGTTAAGGCTAATGCAATTTCATCGTTTTTTCGCATATTTCGAAGAATTGTGAGTTAAGGAAGAATTTTGAAAAATGAGAGGTCAGAAAAAAGCGTAGAAAAGAACCGTGACAGAAAAATATTTCCTGACAGTCAATGAGCAAGGTGCGTTTGAGACGTAATTTATTAAACAATGACCATATCCTCAGATCAATGGAATCTTGTCATATAATTATCATATATAAGTATGTACAAAGTACATCAATTTACATGTGAATATCCAGTTTCCAGTAGGGTAGACTTTGCAAGCGAAGTTTTCCAGTCCATGATTTTTTTTGCGGATGTGAGCTGCAAAAGCCACTCAAACGTTTTTCAGGATCCTTAATAAGCGTTTATAATATAAATTGGCAGGACATTTTTTTCGATAATAATGAAAATAAAGAAATAAAGATGGTTGGAAGAATTTTCGTTGCATTTCGACGATGCAGTTTCAGTGCAACGTGTCCACCGTGGCGGGCCAAAAAAGGTCGCGTGGTTCCGATTTTTTTTGTCTACTGGATTATTTATTTGAGATTCGGGAAAAGGGTATGTTGCTAAGCATATATTGAACTTGTTTCATGTAAATTTTTATTCAACGAAATAATTAATTAACAACGTTATTGAGGTATAATAGAGTCTCTGTATAAAAAATGTGGTCCAACAGCCGGATCGATAACTCGACAATAGTTGCTCTCAAAAATAAAAATGAAAAAGTTTTATCATCTATAGAAATGTAGTTCACGTTATACGAAGCCGTTTTTCGAACAAAAATCACAAAATGGGGAGTGTTAAAAAAAACCTCTAATTGTGGAAAAATTGTGGAAAAAAAATTGTGGAAAAAAAACCTCTAATTGTGGAAAAAAGGCTACGTACAACGATAGCTACTGGAATTACGGAAATTTTAGTTTTTGTAAGGGGGCAGATACATTTAGGCGAGGAAAAAATGTCTGATTTTCATGATTTTTTTAAAAAGTAGAGACTTCAGGTGTGTTTATTACTACTTTTGGATGGTACATAGTATTAAAAAAAAACTTTTATTAATCTTCAATCTTCTAACCAGGTGGCGGCGGATGTTGTGAGATGGCGTGACACGTAGCGTCGGCGGGATTAATCTGAAAAAAACCAACGAAGATTTTTCTTTCATTAACACTCATACGCAGAATATGAACCAAGAAAAAGTGAGAAATGTTGAAAATCGATTAAATGGTACGCTTTGAAACAAAAATCGAATTTTTCGAAAAATATTACAACATTTTGCAACAAAAAAAATACGTTTTTTTTATTTTTTTAAACATTTAGGTTCATATTTTAGACGATAAGGTTAGAAAGATTTACACCAAGTTTCATCAGAATCGGTCGATTATTTTTTTAGCTATACGTCACGCCAGTTTTGAAGACGCAGTTTAGAAGACCGTGTGTACCTCCGCCATTTAAAAGATTAATAAAATAAAAAAGACCCCATGTACCAGCAAAAAGAAGTAATGAAACATACCCTAAGTCTCAAAAATGATGAAGAAACCTTTCCTTTTATAAAAAATCATGATGATCAGAAAAAATTTTCCTCGCCTAAAGGTATCTCTCCCCCATGAAATTGAAAATCGGACAATTATAGCTAGAGCTATGATCCCAGCCAGGTCGAGAAAACTCGTGTCGATATAAACGCGATTGAAAGTTTCAGTATACGTAAATCGTTACTCTACCAGCTCGCACTAAATCGTCTGTAACTTGGTCAATTTTCAATAAATTATCCTGAAGATTTTTTCACATATTCTTGAATACGTATACTTTGCCAAAATGCAAAAAAACGATTTTTTTGTCCCGTCTTAAATGAAAAAATGCTCGACACACATTATAATAATATTATTATTAAATGGATATCATTCGTATACATCGTCGAATAAAATTATATGCACGAATCGAAGGATATATGTACAATGTACAAGGGGTTGTTTTGACCGAATCGTTCAGCCATCGGAATCAGCTGGACGCAAAATCTCGCATAAGGCAAGCGACCCCAAAGTTCTCACTAACATAGAACCGCCCGTTGTATTTAAATCGCTTTGTTATAACGTTGGCACGCGAGAAACGGTGACCGGGCTTCGTCTTCATTAAAAGTTGTTTCATTATGAGTTTTAGCCACGTCGACGCTCGCTGCCACTTCCACCCCCCCCCCCCCCCCCCCACCTTATTCCCCTGTTCACCCTGACCCGTTTATAACTCTCGCCCCAATTCCTTTTCTTTTTGCATCATCTTTCCATAGATTTCTCTCCGTTCTTCGCGCTGATCACACGAAACGTCCCCTAATTACTGCTTCCCTTGGACCTTTTTCTACGCGCACTGGCTATTTAGTCCGATGGCTATTATTTTTTTAAATGCTCGTGAAAATAATTTTCCGAACGCGGAAGAAATGTGCAGGAAAAAAAACAGAAATAATTACCCGCCGTCGATAAATACATTTTTTTGTTTTCTGAATTTGTCCTTCAAGAAAAATATTTGATCGTGCACTGTGAAAGGGAATTTGAAACTATCATTGCATTTTAGGGGATCATCACAGACAAGCCGAAAATTAGCTGATTTTCGCGATTTTTTTCGATTATTAGAATACGCTAATCAGTCCGATTTTTTTATGTCAAATCAACGCACTCACGAAGAACAGAAAATAATTTTTTAAACGTTTGTATTTATTTTTTTCACTGTTTTTGTAACGGTTGAAAATGTCTTCGAAAAAAGGAGTCTTCACGGCGTACACGGTTGTAGCCGTACATGTTATATGAAACAAAATTTGTAAAAAGATTATTAATCAGTATGCAAGCCGCTATCTTGCTATGGAGGTTTTTAAAAATAAAATTTGTCAATATGCCGGTGGTTTAAAAAAAAGTATCGAAGTTACCCTATTTTTTCGACACTTGTTCGTTTAAAAAAATATGAAGATTTCAAAAAAAGCTTCAATAGCATTTCAAAAAATGGCGTCGAAATTTGAGTCGGATAGCTTGAAAATTCTTCCTGTGAGAGTGTACGCCGTTTTCAAAAACGACGTTTCGAGAAAAACGCTTCCGCCCGAGCCAGGTCTGGAGCAGCTGGTCAAATCCCTTTTTCTGACAAGAAACATCCCTCAGGTACATCCCTCAAGGAACATCCCTTAGATTTTGTTGAAATTTGGATATGTTATAAAGCACCGAAAAGTGAGCAATACGTATTTTTTTTATCGGCGGAAAAACGGTTTTAAGGGGTAAAACCACCGTCCGAAAAAAGGCATTTCTAGGGGTAATATAGCAGTTTCACACACAGCGAGTCCACCGATTTTAATGAAACAAAAACGAAAATTCTTCTAATCCGAAGCAATGAAAAATCCACTATAGTGACATTGCGAAAAAAATTAAGGGGTGAACCACCCCTAGAGATGCCTTTTTTCGAGGGGTGGTTTCACCCCTTAAAACCGTTTTTACGCCGATAACAAAATCGTATCGCTTACTTTTCGGTGCTTTATAACATATCTAAATTTCAACAAAATCGAAGGGTGTCACCTGAGGGATGTTCCTTATGAGAAAAGCTGTAGCAATCGGAATAATGCGAATTTCGCCCCAAAAATTGATCAGCATGTTTATAACCGTCCATACTATCGGATAATACAACAAACATCGTTTTTTTTTTAATTAACACTGTGATGATCCCTTGAGGCGGGTTATACATTTACAACGATCAAAAAATCGATTTATTTTTTATTTATTCAAACGTTAGAACTATACATGTAGAATATTTTCCCAAAGTTTCCAAGCGGAATTCGAAAAACTTCAAACGTTACAGCCCGTCAACGCTGTGCCTCACCGCTCGGATTCGGAGCGGAAGTGAACTTCGAACGCGGTTTTCTCAAAACTGCATTATCGAAATTGGCGAGCAGGACTACTCAAAAACTATTAAGCGGATTGCGTTGAAACTTGGTAGAAATATTGATAATATTGGTACCTTCTACTTGACGAAAATTGTTTTTGAAAAATTGGAAAAAAAAATACTTTTTAATCCACATTTTACAGAAATGTTGCGTGAAATGTTGATTTTATTTTGTAAATGCGTGCCATTTTGATGATGAATTAATTTTAAACAATTGTTTCGTATACTTAAATATACTATTAAAGTATACCTAAAGTTTGATAATTGTAGAATAATTATTTCTTACTTTAAAAAATCCCTCAATATTGCTTATTTTTTTCCTGTCTAAATGTATATCCCGCCTTAAACCCTGGCAATATTATTCAATTCCGCCAACAAAGGGATTCCAGCGGACAAATTGAGGAAAAAATGGTTAATTTTGTTTGGCGATCTCATATTTCCATACGGAAATTACATCATGTGATGAAAAAATACATTCTTTTCGAGTACACGGAGAGAATTAAAAAGTAATTTTTGTCGTGAATTTCACGGTAAAAATTACCGTGATATATTTCAATTTTGTGACAAGTGAGAAAAACATAATAATTCGTATGCGACAAGTTTTTTTTAATTCACGTTACAGAAAATTTCAAATATGTAGCAAAAATTTTACTATACAAGAAGGGTAGAAATTGGAGACAGTTAAATTTAGCATATTTATTCGAAAATTTACCTACTGTCGGTTAAAAATTACCAACTGCACCGTACGCGGTATTTTTACGATACTGCACAGTAAAATTTACCTGCGTCAACCTCAGAAGAAAAATTTCCTAAAAGGCTGGTAAAATTTATATATCTTCCCCTCATTGTGACCGTTTTTTCCTCTACTGTTTTGTTTACCTTTTTTCTCTCCACCTTCTTCGCTGTTCCCTCCCCCCCTGCGGCCCAGACGACTTCCCCCCCTCTGTCTTATTTCGCCGTGAAATGCCGAAGAAAAACATTTCACGACGAAATGTACGCAACTAGGTTTCGAACCCGGGACTCCCAGTTTGAAGGCGAGCACGCTAACCACTAGACCATCTCTCCGATTCTTTAGTAAAATGTATTTTTTCTTCAAAGACCGGTGCTATAATAATCATAATAATAACTGAAATAATAATAACCATAATAATAAATACTATTTATTATTGAAAAATTGGTACAAATTAACGCTGTTCGTTTTTTGTTGGAAATTTTTTTTTCTCTCATATAAATTGGTATACTCAACAAACGGATAAGGAGAGAAATTTAATTATTAGAATTTATTTTTCATTTAATACTACCATTTTTTTACAATACATTTCGTACCATCGTAGGCTCGAGTGATGTGACTAATTTGCGCACATATTATTTTGTCAACATTTGAAATCGTAAAATCGTATTCACTCTTAAAAATTTCATAAGCAGTTTATGTACGCAGTTTAGACGAAATTTTTTTGGAAACTCCCATCGCGCCCTATAAGGAATAGATAGACCACTGAAACCGAACCGCGCACCGCTACTTGGTATGAAGGGGAATTTTTACCATGCAGTGCCTCAAGATTACCGTACCGTACCGCACGATAATTTTAACCAAGCGCGCACGATAATTTTTACCGAGAGCACAATACATTTTCCTACAACACTCATTAAATTTTATAATAAATCTTAAAATAACTGTTATAAAGACGATACTTTTTTATAGAGATTTTTAAAAGGCATAAAATAATAAAATGCACAGTAAAATTTCGCTGATATTATATATTTTTTAAATTTAAGTTTTGCGCATTTTGTTACACATCAAAATTTACTAGAAAATCTGGTAAAATTTTCAATCTGAAGACGAAATTTTATTTTATTTTCGTGAAAATCTGTGTTTTACTCAGCAATAATAAGCGAAGTTTCAGGGTTGTCATCTGGTTACCGTTACTGCACGGTAATTTTTAACATTTAATTCTCTCCGTGTATTGAAATAATATCACAACGAAACAATAAAAAGTATACGGAGCTTAGAAGTTTCTCGAAAAAAAAAAATTCGATTGTAGAATAAAATTCCATGTGCAGCGTAATACAATCTTTTTACAAACTCCCCCGAGAGAAGTTTTAATCAATTGGTCGAAGTTTTAATAAAAAAGACTTTAAAGTTTTGCGAATGGATGTTCGCGCTTTTTTCCCCCGGCGAAAAAGTACGTATCTTCGGGAGAAGTGAACCACGTACCAGGTGCCACACGAGGGCGACAGAGATAGCTGAAATGTTCAGTCACAAGTTTTATTTAAAAGACAGTCAATATTTGAGGCGAACCAGCGTGTAGCCCTGCAGAATTAAGGGAGGACACCACTGACACGGGCCAAAAAACGTCGTTTTTCCGCATTTTTTTTGTCTACCAAATTATTTATTTGGGATTCGGAAAAAGTTTTGTTATTAAGCATACATTAAATGTATTTCCTGTAAATTTTTATTTAACAAATAAATAAAAATAACCAACGTTATGGAGGTATAATAGAGCCTCTGTATAAAAAATGTGATCCATCGGCCGGACCGATAACTTGACAATCGTTGGTCTGGAAAATAAACATAAAAATTCTATGTAAAAAACAGTCTATATAAATGTAGTCTATATGAAGAAAGTCTAAAAAAAATCTATATAAATGTAGTTCTCGTTGTACGTAGTCGTTTTTCGAAAAAAAATGTTTCAAGAAATGACGAGTGTTAAAAAAAAAGTGTAATTGTGACGAAATTTTTACTTCCATTCGGGGACTTAAAAATCCTAAATTATTAATAAAAATAAAACAACTACGTTCAACGATAGCTGCCCCAATTACGGAAATATTGGTCTTTTTTAATAAAAAATCGGGCAATTATAACAATTACATAGAGTTATGACTCCGGGCAGGTCGAGAAATGTAATTTCGAGAAAAACGCGATTGAGAGTTTTAATATAAAGTCGTTGATATTGCAATTCATTCTGTGTGATTTTCGGACGACGATATGTTGAGATTATGTTGAGGTATGGGGTTGAGGCGATAAATTTCGACGATATGTTGAGGTTTGGGGTCACGTGACGTATCGCATCAGCTAAATACAATACGTCACGTGACCGCAAGCCGTAACTTATCGATATTGCAATATATTTTTTGGCTCTCTTGTAAAGTCGTCCGAAAATCACACAGAACGAATTGCAATATCAACGTCGATATGTAAATCGTTGCGCTACCTGCTCTCACTAAATTGTCTGTACGTTGGTCAATTTTTCCGATATTTCAACTTGAACATTTTTTCACATGTTCTTGAATATGTGTACTTTGAGAAAACGAAAAAAATAGATTTTTTTACCCGTCACAGTGGTGTCCCTCCTTAAGGGGGGCATTCCATATAAAACGTCAAATTTTAGTCGTTTTTCATAATTTTTTTAGAGTAAGGAATGTCAATATCTTTTCAGAGTCATAGGTACTTTTTATTACATAATTATAGTTTTCAAAACGATTTTTGGTGTTTGAAAAAAGCTAAAAATGGCGGAGATATAACCTGTCGCCGTGAAGCTGTCCGGAAGGAAGGCCAAAGGCGGTGTACACCCCAGCACCTCGTAGGATTATCTGAAACAGTCTGCGCAAAAAAATTGATTAGTATATACATGTGTTCACTTGATGAATCATTAATATTGGAAAAATAATGATAATTGGCTAAAGGGGAGGCCTTAGAACAAAAAAAGGTGATTTTTTTTCGAAAATAATTTCAATCTTTGACCCAGCCAAAAACATGTTTATTGTGATAATTTTCAGTCAGTCTTAGATTCGTCAATAGCACATAAGTATCATAAAAACGTGTGCCAAATATGAGCTTGATCGGCCAAACAGTTTTCGAGTAATTGTATACACCGATTTTCAACGCATTGAAAAAAAGGTTTCGAGATAATCGCGTTTAAAGTTTCGGCAAGTAGTGCAGTCGTGCTGTATATTGGAATCGGAAAAAATTAGTAGACGGCTAATTTTCTACCAGGTGATTTGTAGGTGCCGTGGGTGCTAAATCCAAGTTTGCCTACAAATCATGATGCAGGGTTTTTAGGGGATGAAGGAGGGTGGGGGTGGATTAATGCCAAACTACAACCCCCACAAGGTCGGCGCCGGAGGACAAAATGTTCAGAAAAATCCGGGCTTTATTTTTATCCCCAGTGCCGAAGTCGTGGAAGTTCATTTTGGGGGTGAAAAAGTGGGGTGAAATTTTGAAAAATCAGTCTTAGTTCGATAACTCTTTAAGAAAAATTCATACAATTTTTGTTCAAACGGGAACATTGTAGCCCTTGAAAATACGCGTCGATCGAGTATTTCATCATCCCTCTCCAATAATATTTTCACCACCAAAAAATGGTTAAAGTATCAAAAAAACATTGTTTATCGAATAACTAAAAAACAATCGATTTTTCGGGAATGGTTCAAATGTACGAAATGTAGAGAATCATTTTCTCTATATTTTCCTTCCTATGGACCACCCTTGAATTTTGCCTTTTACAACCCCTCTCGGGGGTTGAAAATTTGAAATGAAATTCCGGAAAAACTATTGGCCAAAATTAAAGAGATACGAGTTTGGCGCCGTAGACAAAAATGTAGCTGAGGGTTCAAGCTACAAATTGTTCAATTGGTCAATAAAATCACTAACTGCATCATATTCTACAGGTTTCAAACCGTAAACTTAGGAAATAAAAAAAATGCATTTTTTCGAAGCCTCTCTATGGAGTGCCCCCTTAAATAAATAAAAAAAAACGTCGTTGATACATTGTTATAACACGGAAGTCTCAGAAGTCGAGGTGAACGCTTCAATTTCCGCCCAGCGTATATACGTCGTCCGCGACGTTTTCCCTCTTTGGCACCGAGCAAAAGGAAATATTGCAGAGTTTCGATTTATCGCAGGCCAATCGCCGGTCACGCGAACCTATGCCCCGGTAGCATCAGCACGAAACCCCAAGAGCTCGAGACTCTGCTGAGTACCGTGAAACACGAGATTCTCCACGCCCTCGGCTTCTCCGTCAGTCTCTATGCATTCTACCGGGACGAGAAGGGCGAGCCAAGAACAGCGAGACGCATCGAGACTGGAAAACCACCCCTCAACGAAAAGTACGTTCAAACACTCGCTTTAAAAACGTATACTTTTATTTCACGTTCTGAGACTACTCTTCATACTGAAAGCCATACCATGATCTTTCGTCTTTAACGAGGCCCACTTACGTACTTTATTTTTATTACGTTTACTTTATGCCCCTTAAGGTTTTCAATTTTTTCTTGCCGCCAGTATTTTGCAATGTCAACATTTTATAATACTTTGATTCATTTTTTGACATAATTTTAGTACGGTGTTGAAGTTATGGTATTGCACTCAGAAAAAAGATTTATTAAGGACAAAGAATTTTGTCTCCTGGCGAATAAGTTTTC
The DNA here is from genome assembly GCA_944452715.1 of Ophion slaviceki. Lineage (NCBI taxonomy): Eukaryota > Metazoa > Arthropoda > Insecta > Hymenoptera > Ichneumonidae > Ophion > Ophion slaviceki. The sequence continues at coordinate 15,299,839 of OX101794.1, read as the reverse complement.
TTATTCGTATGTCGGCCTATTACGATTGTATTAACAGCTAAGAAATGTTTTTATTTAAGTTTATGTCTAAGATTACTCAGAATTTTTCTTAACAGCTAATAGGATATATAAGTTTCTTCGAGGAATTGTGTCATTTCGTCCGTCATTATTTTTTCACTTGATCGTTTTTTTCTCACTTTATATTCTTACTTACACTCAAATCATTCCTCACTTTCGAGTTTCTCACTTCCAAAACGCACCACTGACACTTGTGCCAAAAGCATTGGCATAGGAAGAAGCTACATGGTAAGCGTATGCGTGAGCTACATCTGACGAGCGGCCTGCTGTCGGGCCCGTCGCGTTGAAGGGCAAAGTGCGCATGCGCGCATTAGTATCATAGTCGCGAAATAAGAGGTTTTCGTGATTGGAAAGTAGTATTTATTTGATTTGAGGAAATATTTATTCAAATTTTCTATTTTAAATATGGCTTTTAATTGATGTGAGAAATCGGCACGTAAGAAAACATATTCAGTGACACCGAATAAATTCTGCAGTTACAATCACATAAAAACTGTCTCCATACGCGTAAACGTTTATTAATTTCTAAGAAATTATGTTCTAATGTGCCAATTTATTGAAACATAATAAATCTTTTTTCTGAGTGTGAAGTTTGCATCGTTGGGATGCAAAGAAATTGTTTTTTTTTTCGGATTGCCGAATTTTTTTGGCCCATTTGGGGTACGGAAATCACTGAAACATTTTTGCAGATCTTTATTAAAATTCCATAAGCAAAAATTGGAAAAAAAAGGGTTCGGATATTAATCAGAATAAAGAAATGGAAAAAATAAAGAAGAATTGGTGGCATGCCAACGATGCAAACTTCAATACCATATTGAAGTGGAACGCAATTGCGTTGGAATGAAACGAAAGTTCTTTTTTATTTTTTTGTTTCATTATCTTTATTATTATTCAAGATTTTTTATATAGATTTATATAGTAGATGGCGAGGTATTTGAAAAAATGATTGCGCGATTTTTGTAGGCGAATGATGCTCAAATAAATTAATGGAATTCAGACAGATTTATTTTTATTGCGTTCCAATGATGCAAACGTCAACCTCATATTTTACTGACAGGTGGATTATTCGCTTGATAAATTATTTATTATTATTATTACAGCTTATTATGAAATGTGATACAAATATTTATAGTGATATCGTAGGTATTTTTAATAACATTTTTCATGATATCGTAGGTATTAATCTTCCGTTGATACATTTATCTTCGGTCACGATTGCGACACATCTTCATCTACCTGCCATTAGCAACCCTTCGGTCGACTAATACTTTTTTCAATCAGGCATACACTTTTAACATTTTTTAACACGTCTACATAATTAAAATGCGGAAAATATGAAATAACATTTTGGAAAAGTATTGAAAATTGTCCATTTTGGGCAAATGAGGATTTTATTAAAAATTCTATCGGGTCAAAATGACCCAGAGTGTCAACGAAAGGTTAATTAATCGATGCGTAACTTAAATACTGTTTTAATTTGCAATTGAATTGTTGGTATTATTGAATTAATTAATAACTACTGATAAGCAATAGTACGTATATAATATGTATATATACAGGGTGTCTCATTTAAATCGAGCCACCCGAATATTTTCGAGAACGTTGATAATAATAACAAGGAACATCACTTAAGTGTGCGTCTTCGATTTTGTTGAAACTCATATTAGTGATAAAGTATTGAAAAGTATAGACACGTTTTTGCTTATCGGCGGAAAAACGGTTTTAAGGCGGGAAACCATCCCTTAAGGCCTTAGGCCACTCTAGAGGCCGAAAAATAGGCTTTTTGGGGTTTATTTTTCAGAATAACTACAAAATAAATCGAGATTACAAAAAAGGGTGTTTATCATACTTTCACTTTCCAAAAATTTGCCTAAAAAATCGTGAGGTAATTGTTAATAAGAAATAAACTATGCAATATAAAAAAAAACCTACGTACTTCATGTACAAAACGTCGTAAAAAATGCAGTTTTGAGATCAACGCTGCACAGCCGCCATTTCGAAATTAATCGCTTCAAAAAAATTATTATATACAGTCACTGATATGTATGATAAACACGCTTTTTTCGTAATCTCGATTAATTTTATAGTTTTTCGGAAGAAAAAACATCCTCAAAAAGCCTATTTTTTCGGCCTGTAGAGTCGCCTAACCCCTTAAAGAAAGGCGTGTCGAGGGGTGATTTCGCAGTTTCAGCCACAAGCAATCCACAGATCTGAATGAAACGAAAACCAAAATTTTTTCAATGTACAGCGATGACAAGTCCACTATAGAAGTAATGGAAAACATGGAATTAAGGGGAGACACGCCTTTCTTTGAGAGGTGGTTTCCCCCCTTAAAATCGTATTTCGCCGAAAAAAAACATATCCATTAGTTTTCAATGATTTATCACGAACATGAGTTTCAACAAAATCAAAATCGGACACTCAAATGATGATCCTTGTAAGCTATGCTTCAGACAGGGGTTCAACAGTTACAGTTTTGAGGTACCAATCGATGTAGATCGCTATGCCCTAAACAAAAGTACTGCACCAATTGACGCATTAAAAAAAATATAAATGAATAATTTAAAAAATGAATAAATAATTATTCAAATACAAAAATAATGAACCAATCATTATTAGGTATTGGACGTTTATCATGAAAACATACATGTCACACGTTGTAAAAAGTATATATCTTTTATAGTACTATGTATTAAGGCGTTACCCCCACTTGTAGCGCAAAAAAAGGCCTTTTCGGTGAATTTTTTTTAAAGAAAACTACAAAACTTTTTTAATCGATCAATATACCATCTTAAAGAACACATCTTGAAGAACTTTCAGTAATTTTTTTATTGAAAAATATTACATTGTTTAGTGGCAAATGGCCGTCAATGAAATAATGTTTTTATATACACGGTTTGCGGTGACCAACATTGCGGCGAAGTGGATCATCTGAAAAAAAATGCGGATGGATTTAGTCAAATATAAGTATAAACTAGTCTTTAATCGAAGGATTTAAAAAAATATTCATTTTTCACAAAATGGTGGACAATCAAAGTTAATGGTTCGATTTTAACGAAAAAAAACGGCCGTTTTTTGGCTATAAAACGGCCTCTTTTTTCGAAAAAAAAATCGAACGATTAAAGACTACATTTTTATGTATTAAATAAGCCTGCAAAATTTCAAGAAGATCGGTTCATTAGTGTTCGAGTAATCTTGGCCACCGACTTCAGAAATGCCATTTTGAGAAAAACGCGCTTAAAGTTTCAATTTCAGTTTACACGAAGAAAATATTTTTTTTTTGCAAACTTACATAGAGTCATCTATTCCGGGCATCAAAAAAAACTGCACTTCAAATTGCACTTCAAAAAAATGCAATAAAAAAAATCGATTTTTTCAAAATCGCAAGTGGGGGTAACCCCTTAAGGATTAATAATAATTAACGAAACAATATTAATATATGTTGCACATGACTGGTTATTAATAGGTTAAAATTGTTCTGTGTCACTCATTGGTACAAAAATGTGTTACATTGTATTTATGGACGTCTGTTGATAATCAAACGAATGTTAGATTGCAAACCCACCAATGGAGCGAGGACACTATTAGAACTGTGACGAGACCTCAGTGGCAGGTGCACGGCGGTGCAGTCGAGAGATCGATGCAAATGATAGTTACCCCAAGAGTGCGGAATGAGGTACGCGCTCATTTCAAGTGTCCACGTCTCGAAGGAGCCGAGCTGGAGGACCAAGGAGAGGACGGCACAGCTTTGACTCATTGGGAAAAAAGAGTTTTCGAGGTGAACTTCACATTAATAAATCGTCCTATAGTGTGTCTCAAAATGACCTGACATTTTGCTTTATTGATAAAACGTATTATTTATTCGAAAAGCACGAATATTTTTATTTTAAGGCCTTATATACACTTGTAGCGGGCAAGGGGACGTGATTTTCTTGATTTTTTTTTTCGGCGGGACAATAAATAGTTATTGAAAAACTGTGAACAACATCGATTAGTACATATTTTCATGTAATTGTACAATTTTTTTATTGAAAAATATTTTTGAATGGCGGAACTCCAGCTGCCTTCGAGGAGCGCCTTCTTTTGAGCATCAGTTGCAGTGGACATAACTCGAGAACGGTTCATCGAAATCAGAATTTTTTAAAGACTTCATTAGTATATTGCATGGGCTTGGGTCTGGACGGAGAATTTGTAAAAAATTTGATTTAAAAAAAATGGCGATAATTTTAACAAGAAATTCATTTTTTGTAGTGCTCAATTTTCGATTTTTTGTTACAATTTTTTTTTTTCAACAAAATTAAAATCTTTCGTCGAGGCTCTAGGTATTATAATAAATAAGTGGCATACATTTGGTATGGATTGGATAAAAAGTTGTTTAGTAATCGTATCCACCGCAAAGGTGTTTCTCCAAAAATACGATTCTGAGATAATCGCGTTTAAGGGGCTATACCAGTGTGAACGCTGAAAATTTTGGTGACTTTCGGGATTTTTTTGGAAGATAAGTACTCGATTAAATGTTTCGGAAAATCAAGAATATATTTGGCTATATTTGACCTATATTACATAATTTTTTCATAAAAAATATTGCGATCCAAGCGACTTATGCGCTGCCTTCGGAGGCGCCAAAAAAAAGTTCCTCCACTGCTGACATGATTCCGGCCGATTGAGTAGCTGAAATCGAAAAAGAAAAAAATGTTAAACTGGAAGGTATTTCCTGTACAATGACGTAGGATTTTCGAAAAATATCAAAATCTAACAAAATGGCGTAGTTATGAAAAAAGTCTGTTTTCTTGCCTATAAAATGGTCGTTTTTTCAATGTCAAATCGTCAATTTTCATCCGATCAAAAATATCCTACGTCATTGTAGAGTAAATATATTCAAGAGTACTCACAAGGGGACAGTTCGGCAGTCGGATTTTTGTAATTTTTCATACTCATGGTACGTGAAGTTCAGAGCTCGAATATTAATATCCCAAAGCAGTTCGACGCCATATTCCGAAATTTTCGAGAAAATTGACTTTGAAGTTTTCGAGCGCACTCTTATCCCACAAAGATGCAACGATATTCGAACCGGGCTCGTGGCGTACCCGGTAGCGCTCGAGTCCAGTAATCGCGGGGTCACTGGTTCGAGTCTCACTTCGAATTTTTTTTTTTTTTTTTTTTTTTTTTTTCATTTTTTTTTATTTCGCATACCTCCGTCATTTAAATATCCCGATAAATTTTTGTTGTATATAATCACATATTATTATATATAATTAATATAATATATCTATATATGTTTATATATGGACAAAATCCATTTATAGTTATTTATGTACAAAATTCATTATAGTTATACATAATTATATATTTTCTCATATATGATGATATATTATTTATATATAACAATAGATGATTATTTATAAAAAAATAAATAAATAATCCCGGGATAAAAATCATAAAATCTATGCTAATTCACATATATGTAATTATAATTGTCAATGATAAATGCAAGTCTTATTTTTGATTATCTCTTGCTTGAAATTGCGAATAGGCGACGTAAAAATATCCAGTAATAATATTTACATAAACTCCCTTGTAGATTAATAGGAATATAAATAGAAGAATAAATGTTGAAATATGTGAGTTATATTCACTATAGATTTTGTTATATATTGTTATATAATCTATATATTATATAGATTTTGTCCATATATAAACATATATAGATATATTATATTAATTATATATAATAATATGTGATTATATACAACAAAAATTTATCGGGATATTTAAATGACGGAGGTATGAAAGTAAAAAAATTTCGAAGTGAGACTCGAACCAGCGACCCCGCGATTACTAGACTCGAGCGCTACCGGGTACGCCACGAGCCCGGTTCGAATATCGTTGCATCTTTGTGGGATAAGAGTGCGCTCGAAAACTTCAAAGTCAATTTTCTCGAAAATTTCTGAATATGGCGTCGAACTGCTTTGGGATATTAATATTCGAGCTCTGAACTTCACGTACCATGAGTACGAAAAATTACAAAAATCCGACTGCCGTACTGTCCCCTTGTCAGTTCAAATTTCAAGTCAATCGGATAATTGCTCTTTGAGTTACAGTGTCAGCAAATTTGAAAAATCTCAGTTCGAGAAAAACGCGAGCGGTGGCTCTTTAGAAGGCTGCCATTCGGGGAGTGTTAGAGATACGACCTTGAAATTTTTACAGGATATTCTTGAAAGTAAGAACTGTCGAAAAGGGGAAAAAAATCGATTTTTTTAAGTGTCACACTGGTATAACCCCTTAATGGTGCGTCCACCCTTAACACCTTTCGATTCTTCCAACACGAAAATAGTGCTCCAAGGACGAAAGTCTCTTGTACAATTTCGATTTTTCGCCTTTTCTCATGTTACGTTTCGTTCGAACTCTGTCAGAACGAGGCAATGACCGGAACACATACTCAAAATCCCGTGTACTCGAGGATAACCCTCGCACTTATGGAAGACACCGGATGGTACAGTGCCAATTACTCGATGGCTCAAAAACTCGGCTGGGGTCATCATTTAGGCTGTGACTTCGCCATGAAATCTTGCAAGGAGTGGATATCTTCGAAATCCTCACGATTGTCGTAAGTGTCCTTTTTTTTTCTTTTTTTTTCAACGCGAGGTTACCATCGAGAGGCATGAAAAATGCGTGAACTTTGGGAATTTTTTGTATATGAAATAAATACTTTTGGAAATGGGTCTCAACGTATTTTATTATTCGGTAAATGAGAGTAAAATGGAGAGAAAATTCCAATTTTCTTTATAAAAAAAATCCGAAATGGCCGCTTCAGCTCCTGTCAAATAAAACCATGCACGGCGTGTTTTGGTCTGCGCGGGGCGCTCCACAGTCTTGTCAGTTCATTTGAAACAAAAACGGGTTAAAAATTATTCAACGAGACTAAATTTGAGGGCCTTATTTTTTTTGGTTTTCGAATAACTCCTGGATGACAAATTGGCAGCCGTTTAAAAAAAAAACAATTTTTTTCTCGTTTTTTTTTGCTGTAACGGACGATTTTTTTTTCTAAATCGAAATTTTTTTTCGATTTTTTCGAATTGTGAAATCGAAAAATTTGGAATTTGACAAAAATCGCTTCCTGATGACTCCGCAAGTTGAATTTCCTTTCAATTGCGCAGAGATTCATGTGAATCGGTTCATCCGTTGAATAATGATGTTTACACGCTGAATAATGCTGTTTCCAGAAAAACGTATTTAAAGTTTAACTTTACAAAACATCGTATTTAAAGGATCATCACAGCCTAACAGTTCGAAAAATAGCACATTTTCGCGATTTTTTTTTTCGTTGGTTAAAATACTCTAATCAGTCGGATTTCTTTTTGCCGAAAAGCTCTCATGAAGAACTGAAAATATTTTTTTAAACATTTATTTTTATTTTTTCACGTTTTTTTCAACGGTTGAAAATGTCTTCGAAAAAAAAGAGTCCTCACGGTGTACACGGTCGTGGCCGTAAATATTATCTGAAACAAAATTCGTAAAAAAGATTATTAATCAGTATGAAAACCGCTCCCTTGCTATGGAGGTTTTTTAAGATCAAAATTGATAAAATAGCGATGATTTGAAGAAAAAGTATCGAATTTAGTCGATTTTTTCGACAGTTTTTCTCACACAAAAAATTTTAAGATTAAAAAAAAGCTTCCATAGCAGGATACAGAATGGCGTGAAGAATTTCATGTTTATAATCGTCTACACTATCGGATAATGCAAAAAAATCGATTTTTTGAACATTTTACACTGTGATGATCTCTTGATGTTTGTTTTCGACAACCCAAACAAACAAACCCACTTTGAGGATGCAAGTTACGTGAAAGAAAAATTGAATTTTTCATCGTCATGAACAGTAACCTGTCCTTAACCCCGTTTATATGTTTGAAAAAATCAAAACGAATTCGTTCTATTTTCGGTAAAACGCGGTAATTTCATTAGTCGATGACAAGTTCACGAAGAGTCCCTCGCTTCCGTTTGCAAGCGAGGAAGAGACCCAAGCGGACACATGTAAATGACAAAACGGAGTATCGATCAGACAGTCAGTGAAGCACGTACTAGACTACTGTGTCAACCCCCAATCTCGTTTTCCATCGAATTCAATTTGCTTCTTCACCGTATTTTCTTTCAGCGGCAAATCGATTCATCCTTTTTGCAACAAGGTCAAGCAGGATCCTCTGCAAACAGAGTGCACCGATGATCGCAGCTCCGTAGCTCTGTGCAACTTGGTCGAGCATCCTTTGCCGTTGCCAAAAAAATATCAGGTACTTGCGCAATCTTTCTCAAGCTCCGAACTGTCACTTGTAAATTCATTCTTATCGTCTTTCACGCGCTGAGTTCGTAAGAAGATACTATGTAAAATGCATTGAGAGTCCATCAGGGCTGAAGAGAAATGTTATCTTGCGAAGCAGGAAATATAAAAATCGAAATACAATTTTTATTGAACTGAAAATTAATTTGAAATTTGAAACGAAAAATTTAAAAATTCTCAGAATAAAAATTTCAAAGGAAGTTTTTCAATTAAAAATTCTGAACGATAAAAAATTAAATGTAGGAACTGAGAAATTAAATTTAATAACTCGAAAATTGAATTGAAAAAAGTTTGTAATTGAATTTCAATAAGATTAAAATCAAATTTGAACTTAATTAAATTTTGGGAACTTGAATTTAAAAACAATGTAATTGAATTTAAAAGAAATGCATTTTTTAACTTAGAATTAACTTAAAAATACTTAAATTTTAAAAACTACAATTTCATTTGTCTTTTAGTAAACTTACACGTTTCCTACATTTAAGAATTTGTTTTCTCTAGACACAATCAACGCATTAGGTACACCATGCCTGAAATCTTTCAAAGAATTCAAAATTTTTTTAAATAATGGCGCCGTGTAAATTTGTAAAAAGATCCACCAAAGAGCCCAAAACAAAAAACTCTTATCGACTCGCCCATAATAGAAAATGCAGAAAATGTATGAGGAGATATTTTATCCTCATAGTATTTTATACTCATAGAGTTATAAATATATACGGATAAAGTTCCGAAAAGGACATATCTCCGATAAATTCGGTATTTTGTGTACCCATATATTTTAACTTTACTGATCACGAATATGATAGTGAAAATACCTGCAAATTTGATTTTCAAGGTCAAAACTCGCAAATACCAATTTTTAAAAAGTTTTTCCATTTTATCGTAATAAATGTCGATCTTAGAGAAAAATGTTTCCTACAAAAGTTGTAGCCTATAAAAAGATTGATCTTCAAAATAAATGGGCACACGAAATTCCAAACGAATCGGAGGTATGTCCGTTTCGGAACTACACCCATATATATTTATAATAATCATAACACAATAATGAATGTATGAATTCGGTTTTGAAAATAGTGCCAACCGTTCTAAAAAAAAGCAATATACTTTGCAGAATTTCGACAAGATACCTCACGTTGCTGCGGGCCACGAACAATACTACGGTGGATCGGTATCCCTCGCCGACTACTGTCCATACATTCAGGAATTTACGTGGCGCGCGAAAAACATCGTCGTCCGAGGGTCTCACTGTTTGTACGAGGAAAATAATCCCCGTGAGTCATTCGAAAATTTAACCGTGAGGGAGAGAGCGAACTCTGGAAATTGTTCCAAAATGAATTTAGATCCATTATCAACGTAATTATCATGTTTCTTTCAGACCCTGAAAAAAATTTTGCCCTCGAAAAATACGGAGCACGCTCGAGATGCTTCGACCATACGAATCAAATGTGGGAAGAGAGAACGTGCAAACAGGCGAGACAGTGGCAGCATTGGGGCTCCGGGTGTTATCAGTACAAGTGCGAGGCTGGCAGGCTTCACATAATGGTTGGTCCAATTTCGGTATTGTTTATCTCTAACGTTTTTTCGTATGCCCTTGCGAGCTCTCGAGATTTTTCGTGACAGAACACCATAGCGAACAAATATCCCATACAAAAATAATTGTCGATGAAATATCCCATAGAACAGTAATCTCCGACAAAATATCCCATAGAAAAATAATCTCTAACGAAATATTCTATAGAAAAATTATCTCCATTAAAATATACCGTAAAAAATAACTTCTAATAAAATATCCCATAGAAAATTAATCTCCAACAAAATATCCTATTAAAAAAAAATATCCCACAGAAAAGTAATCGTCAACAAAATATCCCATAGAAAAGTAATCTCCAACAAAACATCCCATAGAAAAGTAATCCGCAACAAAAAATCCTATGAAAAAATTAACTTTAACAAAATATCGAATGAAAACATTAGCGCCAACAAAATATCCCATAGAAAAATAATCTCCAATAAGATATCCCATAGAAAAGTAATCTCCGACAAAATATCCCATAGAAAAATAATATCCATCAAAGTATACCGTAAAAAAATAACTTCCAATAAAATATGCCATGGAAAAATAATCGCCAACAAAATGTTCAAAAAAATATTATCCCCGACAATATATCGCACAAAAAAATAATCTCCAACGAAATATCCCATAGAAACATAATCTTCAACAGAATATCCTATAGAAAAATAATTTCCAACAAAATATCCTATAGAAAAATAATCGCCAACAAAATATCCCATAGAAAAATAATGTCCAAAAAAATATCCCATAAAACAATAATCTACAACAAAATATTCTATAAAAAAAATAATCTTCAACAAAGTATCTCATAGAAAAATCATTTTCAACAAAATATCCCATAGAAAAATAATTTCCAACAAAATATCCCATAGAAAAATAATTTCCAACACAATATCCCATAAGAATATCAACCCGACAATAACATAATGAAAAATACATTCCAATAACCAGACAACGAAATACTCCTCGGCTAGTTTGATTTCGAACAGTACTCAAGCAAACCTGCGAAATTACGCAATTCATTGATACAAGAGAAGCGAACCTGCTCCTTTAATGAACTCGTCTTAATTGGGTCTAATATCGTTCGATCGAATGAACCAAATATATCTTATCAAATCCCAGACAATGCAATTAGCCGCTACCTTCTTCCAGCTCACCTTCAACACACTTCCCGTTAACGCAATTAAATGTATTCGCGCGGGAGCCAATTCCTTTCGTTCGTCTCCGGTGGAATGGGACAATTGAAAAATTCGATTATTAACGATTATTAACGCGAAGGTGTTTTTGTCCCAACATCGACAGGTAGCGAACTACACGTACACGTGCTACCACGCAGGCCAAGAAATAACGATACGTATCATACAGAACGAGTGGCTCCACAAAGGAGCACTCATTTGTCCGCCTTGCAAGGACATTTGCCAGGTAAACGCATGCCGAAAGCATTCATCTTGTTTTACTTAAGGCGTTATCCCCACTTGTAGCGCAAAAAAGGCCTTTTTCATGAATTTTTTCAAAGAACACTACGAAACTTTTTTAATCCATCAATATACCATCTTAAAGAACACATCTTGAAGAACTTTCAGTAATGTTTTTTATTGAAAAATATTACATTGTTTAGTGGCAAATGGCCGTCAACGAAATAATGTTTTTATATACACGGTTTGCGGTGACCAACATTGCGGCGAAGTGGATCGTCTGAAAAAAAAATGCGGATGGATTTGGTCAAATATAAGTATAAACTAGTCTTTAAGGCCTAAGGCCACTGTAACGGTCCAAAAAAAAGGTTTTTTCACGAATTTTTTGCTTCCAAAATTGAAGGTAATCGAAAAAAAACTTTTAAGGGTGTTATCGGGCATACATTAAACTTTATTATCAAATTTTTTTACAGCAAAAAAAAAAACAAAATGGCGGTTCCACAGCTATCTTCCCGGGGCATGTTTTGCTTGCAGGGCTCCGCGGCACGCAGCGCCACTGGTGCACTTTTGAATCAAGAACAAAAAAAAACCATCAATCTAGAGGGTTATCGCTAGAGAATGTCGATCGGATTTTAAAAAGTATCAATTTTTGTGGATTTGGCGTGCGTTTGAAAAAAAAAAATTGATTTTTGACGAAAAAAACGGCTAGTTTTTTGTTAATAAAAAATTAATAAATAAAGTTATTGAAAATCCCGATCGACATTCTCAAGACAATGTTAATGTTCACATCTGGTCAAAATTTCAAGTAAAAAAAATGAAAATTGTTCGAGTGATGCTGCGTGCCATTTTGAAAAACCGTATTTCGAGAAAAACGCGTTTAAAGTTTTGCGAATAGCTCTATTTCCTAAGGAAAAAACTATTGCGAATTGCTCTATTTCCTAAGGAAAAAAAATTTTTTCTCGCACGGGACCTTTTTTTCCTTATTCTAGAGGGTTTAAACTATTTTTGAAGCCAATAAAAAAAAATCGATTTTTCAAAAAATTTACAGTGGCCTTACCCCTTAATCGAAGGATTTTAAAAAATATTCATTTTTCACAAAATAGCGGACAGTCAAAGTTAATGGTTCGATTTTAGCGAAAAGAAACGCCCGTTTTTTGGCTATAAAACGGCCATTTTTTTCGAAAAAAAAAATCGAACGATTAAAGACTACATTTTTATGTATTAAATAAGCCTGCAAAATTTCAAGAAGATCGGTTCATTAGTGTTCGAGTAATCTTGGTCACTGACTTCAGAAATGCCATTTTGAGAAAAACGCGTTTAAAGTTTCAATTTCAGTTTACACGAAGAAAATATTTTTTTTTGTAAACTTACAGTCATCTATTCCGGGCCCATACAGAAGTATGGGCCCGGATACGTATACTTCAAAAAAATGCAATAAAAAAATCGATTTTTTCAAAATCGCAAGTGGGGGTAACCCCTTAACGGGGTCGTCTAGTGTGAAGGCCGTTTTTTAATGCTTTTTTGGGGAATTTTTTTTTTTTGACAAACCATTGAAATACAATAATTTATAAATTGTATATCATTTTTATTAACATTTAAACAAACTTTGTGAATTTTTTGAAGTCATTGTATAGAATGTAGTCGGAGATACACCGACCCAACAGGAACACATATATAAAAAGAGGTGCTCCACTGCTGCCATGATTCCGGCCGTTCTGCTTATCGGAAATCGAAAAACCAAACGCAATTTTAATCGTGAGACTTGCGGCTCTACGTGGAACTAAAATAAAGTTGGAATTCCAAAAAAATATTTTTTTTTACGCTTTAGAAAAAAAAATTCAATTTTTCGTATTTTTTTGGGGTCTATATAGCTGATAAAAAGAAAACTAACGAAGCAATCTTAATTATTTTAGTTCAACTTGTAGTTATATATGTACTAATGAGGCTGTATAAATTTGAGCAGAATCAATCTAATAGGTTTTGAGATATTATGGCAGCAGTTTGAAAAAATCGTGTTTCGAGAAAAAACGCGTTTAAAGTTTGTTTGTGTTACGTAAAGACATTAAAAAAAATTCTGTATTTCGATAGTGTATTTATTAAGTGTAACAACTTTTATATTAATATCTACAATACAAACCTATGAAAAAAATTAATGAAAATAGCCTTTTCAGCGTTTAAAGTGAGAAGACCCCTTAATAAAACGTATTATTTATTTGAAAAGTACAAGTATTTAAATTTCAATATAAGGTACACATATGGAGGTTATGTGTGGAACACAATATCTGATAAACAGCATGGACTTGGAAGGCATATTCTTTCAACAAGATGGCGCAACGTGCCACACTGCAGGCGAAACAATGCAGCTATTGTAGACGAAGTTTCATGGTCGTTTTATCCGCGCCACGGCTATGTGAACTGGCCATCAAGATCGTGCGACTTGACGTCATTGGACTTCTTTCTTTGGGTTTTTCTGAAAGGAAAAGTGTATGCCAATGATCCACATACTATTCGGGAGCTCAAGGGAGTAATTGGACGCACCATTAATGAAATTAGTCCGCAATTAGGCGATAATGTTATTGAAAATTTCGTCGAAAGAGTGAACGTTTGCAAACAGTCGGATATTGTGTTCCACACATAACCTCCATGTTTGTAGCTTATATTAAAATAAAAATATTCGTACTTTTCGAATGAATAATACGTTTTATTAAGGCCTTAGGCCACAGTAACGGTTATATGTAGAATCATGTGCGAATTAAACAATTTTTTTTTTTTCGTATGAAACAGTAATACTCATACAATTAATTACACATCTATTTAGTATGAATATCAAGCTGTTAGAAATTATTTTTTTCGATGTACAAAATGGCCGACTACTAATATTTTATTTTATCTTTTTTTAGGCGCTCCGCGGCGTGACATTTAGCATCCACAATTTTTTACCCAGAACAAAAAACAAAAATGCTCGTCAATCTACATTATAATACCTAGAGAAGTACGTACGGAATTAAAAAGATATTGTTTTATTCAAAAGCTGTAGGTATTTGAACTTAAGAAATGAATTTTCAGTGAAAAATTTCGTTATAACTGCTCATAAACTGCTCATAAAATGAAAAGTTTTCGATTAATCGGAAATTCTGTACGTACTTCTCTGCGAAATGCAGTTAGGAACATAACTTTTAAATTTGAATCAAATCGAGTGAAAATTGTCGAAGTCACGCAAATTGGAAAAAGCTGTTTCGAGAAGTTTCGAGTGGTCGGCCATTTTGTACACCGAAAAAAAAAAATATATTTTCTAACAGCTTGATATTCATACTAAATAGATGAGTAATTAATTTTATGAGTGAATAACTTTTTCATGCGAAAACAAATTGTTAAATTCGCACTTGATTTTATACCCGTTACTGTGGCCTTGATAAATTTAAATTTCCGGTCATTTTGAGACACCCTATAGATGGAAATCAGTGAGTTGTTAAATATTCGGGTTCGCGAAAGTAATAGCTTAATCGCCATTTAAAAACCATCGTCTGTACCATCATTTCTGTAAATTCGATCGATCCAGGCGGAGCTCCAAGCCCAGGGTGACCACTGCAAACCCGGAGACGAGCATCCACCGGCGACATATTATCATCGGGACAATCTCGATTGCGGAGCAGCGAATCAACTCGTCTCCAGTGTACTCACTGCTACAGTGTCCATAATACTTCTCGTCGTTAGATGATCTGCCGACCGAGTGTAGTTCATTTTTTAGTGTTGTATATTCCAAAAGACGAGAAAAGAGACAACAAATATTCACACACACACATTCACACACACACAACATTCGTACAAACGTTTCGTTGAGGAGCTTCGCTGGAACTCCAAATACGTCGAGTTCTCAGTGGAGAAACGCATAGATATAAACATTCTCAGACGTTTCCTAGAGGAAATGTTCCTTTTTTTTGTTCGCGACAGTGAAACAACTGTTTCGGAAAAGTGCGACGGTGCAAAAAAAGCCACAAGATCAACATTTGTGACTTGAAGATTTCCCACAGCTATTTGCCCCTGTCGGAGACAAGTAGAAGGCAAAAAACGAGAACAAAATCTTGGAGATTGGGATGGGACTGTCTACAGTATTGTGTCCGAGACGTCGTATTCGTATTGTTTCTTTTTCGTTATCGATTATCAGCTGTAGATGCGAATGATTTTTAAAACTGGAGCAGTGTGACAAACTACGCATTTTTATGCGTCCGTTTGTCCTATCGCCTGCGAGATTTTAATTAATTAAGGCCAAGTCGAAGATGTACCACGTGGCATACGAGTGCGAGAGAGATAGCTAAAATTTTCAAACTCAGATTTCTCAAAGATGAATAATATTTAGGGCGAATGAACATCGTCAAACTCTGCGTCGGGAAATTCTACAGAGCCTGATGCTTTGTTGTCCGAAAAAACTTAACCATCGATGAGCAAACTCGGTTCGAAAATTTGTGAGGTTATGTTGACCTTATACATGCTGTTGACGTTCTCCCGAGCCTTCGAATACTCGATGCTCTCTAAAATTGCTCTCTTATCGTCAGATATATCCGTCAGTGTACCATCGGCGACGGTTTTTTTTTTGCCGCGTTGAAAGAAAAATTGCTTATTGTGTTTCTCTGTCTTTTTATAACGTCGTCAATTTTCCCAGCTGGGCAATCGATGTTCGTCTGTGGCACACTTCATTGTGTTTCGAATTTAAACGAGCGAATGTGTGCGAGGCTTTTTTTCCCATTTGGCCAATCTCCGAGAAAACCCACGTGTACATAGGCTCCAGAGAAAAGAGATCAGGATGCGGACCCGTGCTTTCCCAACCCAGAAAGATCGAGGCGATTGGAAATCCGACGAAACATCGGTCGAACTTTATTCACCGAGGTATTGGCTCTTAACGAAGACAATGTGAAGATTAACGTTGTCCGGCGTAGGTGAATTTTCGTTCGCTGATGCGAAATAAATTCATTCACATACATTTTGGGAATATTCTCCTTTAAGTGGCTACGTCTACCTAGAGGCCCGCAAAAAATGTCCAAATTCAGAAAAAAAAATTCTCGGTAACGGTTGGTGAAAAAGAAAAACGTTTACTTCAATACAAAGGTACATATATTGAGAGCCTTCAAAAACAATCGCCAAAAAACACAGAAAAACGACATTTTTTTCGCGACGTTGGGCAGTGGACACTCTGCAGCGTAAATGGTCGGTCCGAAATATAAAAACCAAACGGGTTATTCAAGTTAACGATAAACACGAGTCGTTGACGATCGTCGATTTTTTAAACGATTTTCTTCATCAACGTGGCGACGAACTGAAACTCGAGGATACAAAATATATGAACAAAGTCGTTATTTTTACGTAACTATTAAAAAATGAAGATTGAATTTAGAAAAGTGTGATCGTCAACGACCTTTAAATGTTTCTCGTCGTATCTGCGGTAAATTTGGTAACAATCCATCGAGTGGTTCTCGAGATATCATGTTCACCGACTTTGAAAATCTGTTTCGAGAAAAACGCGGTTAAGAGATCGTCGCAGTGTAACGCGTCGAAAATAGCTGATTTGCGCTTTCTCGATCATTAACATTAACATTTTTCGATCGTTTTCTTTCGATCCATAAAACACGCTAATCAGTCCGATTTTTTTATGTCAAATCAAAGCACTCGTGGAGGACAGAAAATACATTTTCAAACGTTTATTCTTTTTTTTTACATTTATTAATCGGTTGAAAATGTCTTCGAAAAAAGAAGTCCTCAAGGTGTACACGGTTGTGGCCGTGAATATTATCTGAAATAAAATTTGTAAAAAGATTATTAATCAGTATGAAAGCCGCTATCTTGCTACGGAGATTTTTAAAAATCAAAATTTACAAAATGGCGGCTGTTCGAAAAGAAAGTACCGAATTTAGCCTACTTTTCGACAGTTTTTCGTTAAAAAAATGAGGATTTCATTTTTAAAAAAGCTTCCATAGCAAGATAAAGAATGGCGTGAAGAATGTTGGGTCAAAATTTGAGTCGGATAGCTTGAAAACTCTTCCTTTGAGAGTGTACAGCGTTTTAAAAAACGCTTTACAGCGTTTTAAAAAACGCTTTACACTCTCGAGAAAAGCGTGTTCGAAGTTTCGAGTTCGAAAAATCGATTTTTTGAAAATTTCACACTGTGATGATCCCTTAAGTACTTCAATTAAATTTTTAGGGAATATAGCTAAAAGGCGATACTATCCAATGAAAATATTTTTGAAAAATGCAATTTTTCGACCCACCTAGGTAGATGTAGCCCGTTAAGTAAGCACTACCATGCCATGCCAAAATCTGTCACGCGGATTGAAAAGTTGACTTCAAGGGATTTTAAACACTTTTAATGTTCAAAATTGTCGTCGGAACTCGCGCTTGGTTGGGATCGTACGAGCACGTTACAACTTTAAGGGGAAAGCGAGTGTCGCGATTTGACGTATTATTTTCGCAATTTCTCCTGCAATAAACTAACGCTTCCATGGAAAATAAATTCTCATCGATGTAGGTACTTGCTTCTATAATACCGTCATAAGCAAAGTCGTCGAATAGCCAATCACGATTTTCCTTCAGGATCAAAAAAATCACGCTAATTTTTTCTTCGATACAAAAATATGTTCCCTAGCGGACGAAGCGTTTTTCGAAAAATTACTACTCCGGAAAAAGGCTCGCAATGTAATGCGGAGACGACTGAATGACGAGACTAATCATTCGTAAAACAGAAAATTGTCTATTTATATAACGCGCGGGATTTCAATCGGACAAAACTCCATTGCGATATGCATTCACCGGGAAAAAACGGAAATAAAATCACTTTAAGGAAGAAAGCCACTCCAGCTTTTCAAAAAAGCGATTTTGAAGAATTTTTTGAGGGGCCTTCTCATTTTAGACGCTAAAAAGGCTATTTTCATGAACTTTTTGATAGGTTTATATTATAGATATTGATATAAAAATTACACTTAATAAATACACTTCCGAAATATATTTTTAAAAACAATTATTTATTTAAGTCACTATTTATAGACGGAAATGGTATGGATCATCCAAAACGAAAAAATCAAACGGTTTTAGATTCAGTATGTTAAGGTAGTACCTCCACAGAAGAGTTGAATTAAGAAATGGTTGAAATCTGACATATATGTTATTTAATACATTATCCAAACATCTGTGCAATTTGAATAAGTTTGACCACCCCAAACCTGAGATATTTACACTTAAAGTTGGCTTGGTTTACACGTAACAAATGCGTTATGATGGGCAAACAGAGCATCATTAATTCTACCGTCAAAACTAAAATTAAGAAATTGATAAAAAACGAGGATAAGCTAGAGTAAGATATCACGAATAATGCGAAGAAAAATGAGAATGATTCACCATCTAGTTTCCAAGATATAACCATGAAAAGCCCTCACAATTTTGGTGCAAAGCCTGGCAAAGCCTGGAAAAAAAAAACAATTGGGGCAAAGCCTGGACAGTCCCGGCAAAAAGTTTACTGGCAATGGTAGATCAAAAACACAATATAAAATATATTTTGCGGCAATAAATTATATCCATCATAATATCTACTAGTACCGAGTCAATATTGCGTAGTTTTCAATTTTATTTATTACTAATTAAACCAATTATCAATCTTTTAAACATGAACATGGTATGTAAACTTTTGGTTGAGATTTTCGCAGAGGAACTACCTCAATGGCTATAGCGCATATCATACGATTTTTGACATATGCAAAAATTACAAAATGGCGGATATTTTTCGAAAAAACCAAAAATACGTGTTTTTTCACCGTTTTTGGCAAAAAAATAGAAAATATTAAAATTTAAAAAAATCCTTGATATGCGCTATAGCCATAGTTGTAAAGAATATGTGGTTAAAATTTCATAGGGACCGGTTCAGTAGTTTCGAAGATTTTATCAACAAGCCGTCAAAATGCGTTATTTTGAGAAAAACACATTAAAAGTTTGTTTGGGTTACATGAATACGTACATTTTTTAAAAATGTATTTCAAAAATGTATTTATTAAGTGTAACAACTTTTATATCTATATCTATAATACAAACCTATCAAAAAACGCGTTTAAAGTTTGTTTGGGTTACATGAATACATAAAAAAACATTTTTTTGTGTATTTCGAAAGTGTATTTATTAAGTGTAACAACTTTTATATCAATATCTATAATATAAACCTATCAAACAATTCATGAAAATAGTCTTTTTAGCGTCTAAAGTGAGAAGACCCCTTAAGAGAATTTGAATAATTTTTTAAGCTAATTTAAAGAAAATGCGGATTTTTTTTAACGACCACAATGAAGGCAGTAGAACATCGAATTGGAGAACTTTATTATACATAGTTTTGGGTCGACAACATTTTTTCGTGTACTTTTACAATGAGTAATGGCGTAAAAGTTCAACCTAGAACGACAAACCAAAAAAATCTTCAAACTATATACGAAAAACTATGGAACTGCGTACGGAAATTCGAAAATACCTTTTTTTAAAAAGGGTAATGCCGATTTGCATGAAAACTTCAATTTTTTAGCAAACAATCACACGAGTAATTGTTTACTAAAAAAAAACCAATAATTAACCTCAAATTCCGTACGCGGTTCCATGAAGAATGCATCTGAGAAGATACGTTCACAATTTCAAGCGAAACGCTGCACATGTGGCTGAGTTACGTTTCCGGCCAGCTTAAAAAAACACGATTTCGAGAAAAACGCGTTTGAAGTTGTGACTAACAGTTAGCAATAGAAATTTTCCATTCACCTTTAATCTGCAATGCCATCACGATTCTACCCTCCAAATTAACATTGTCCTCTTCCTTTTCTTTGCCGAAAATTCGAAAATCCTCCAGTGGCTTTACCCGCGAAATGCCAAAGTTTGTAAAAAAACGCGATGCAATCTCACGAGTTATTTTCATTCCGCGCTATCTCAAAAGAGCGTATCGTTGTGAGGCAAACCTTTTTTCCTCTACGGTAACTTTAGCTTGTAGAGAGAACAAATTGCGAAAATAGCGTTATTCGAAGACCCCCGCCGTCGTCTTACCGTTGAACAATCTTCTCTTTTCGTAAGGACGAAACGACGAGGTCAGTAGTATGATAAGGGATTGTCGCACCGCTGACCCTGACTTAGTGGTAGGATAGATATAAGTGATTGTAAGTCATGCAGCGTGAGAGACAAATTCGCAAGCGCACCACACATTGCGATATCTCTGTGAACAAAAACAAAACGCGTGCGTAAAAGTCATATCGATTATTACATACAAAAACACACACACATACACACACAAATATATATATATATATATATATATATATATATATATACATACATACAGGGTATCCCAGAACTCAACGTCAAGCCGAAACGGGGTGACAGGATTGATTGTAACCATCATGAGAAAAATCAGAAAAAAAATCTATTTTCAAAATTTTAAATTCACAGTTTAACAAAAAACAGTCTTAATTCTAGGAAACTTGGGGCAATTGTGTCATTATTTTTGACTGTGATTCTAGAAATGTTATTTAGGGTTACGGTTCCAAAGTTTAAATGAACAAAAATAATAAAAATTAACCACAATAATCGAAAAATGGTTACAGTTTGACCAAATTTCTAGGTTTTTCTTAAATGCCCAGATTTTTTTTCCGATTTTTCTCATGATGGTTACAATCAATCCTGTCACCCCGTTTCGGCTTGACGTTGAGTTCTGGGACACCCTATATATATATATATATATATATATATATATGTATATGTATGTATATATATATATATATATATATATATATATATATATATATATATATATATATATATATATATATATATATATATATATAGGGTGTCCTATTATGAATCCATAGTCCTGTAATTGTCGATAGGTCAGACCTACTACATGCTGGAATTTCAGTTTAGTAAAAGTCCCACAGTTTTCGAGGTAAAAATCATCATTTTTTGTTTTTCGCATGCCATTTATACAAATGATAACTTTCGTGACCCGTTTTTGTAAAAAAATAATCTTGGTTATTCGTTTTATCTAGAAAAGTCTTCTTTTCAACCTTAAATGTTAGGGACACTTTATGAAAAAAACCATCATGCAGAATTTTCACACAAACCAATTCGAACATCCGACTTTGATAGCCTGCTGTGTAAAAAAATGTACACTACGCATATCGTGCCAATTACTTTAAGGGGCTACACCAGTGTGAACGCTGAAAATTCGGGTGATTTTCGGGAATTTTTTTGGAAGAAAAGTACTCAATTACATGTTTCGGAAAATTAAGAATATATTTGGCTATATTTGACCTATATTACATAATTTTTTCATAGAAAAATATTGAGATCCAAGCGACTTACGCGCCGCCTTCGTAGGCGCCAAAAAAAAAGTTCCTCCACTGCTGACATGATCCCGGCCGATTGAGTAGCTGAAACCGAAAAAGGAAAGAGTGTCGTTGAACTGGAAGGTATTTCCTGTACAATGACGTAGGATTTTCGAAAAATATCAAAATCTAACAAAATGGCGTAGTTATGAAAAAATGTCTGTTTTCTTGCCTATAAAATGGTCGTTTTTTTCAATGCCAAATCGTCAATTTTCATCCAATCGAAAATATCCTACGTCATTGTAGAGAAAATATATTCACGAGTACTCGGGTCAAATTTCAAGTCAATCGGATAATCGCTCTTTGAGTTACAATGTCAGCAAATTTGAAAAATCTCATTTCGAGACAAACGCGTTTAAAGATTTAACTATCGATTTTTGCAAGATAAAACGATATTGATATAAATTATATAAATGATAATGATATTCTTGAAAGTATAAACTGTCGAAAAAGGCGAAAAAAAATCGATTTTTTTTAAGTGACACACTGGTATAGCCCCTTAAAAAGTTGCTTAGTTATTGTCGATTCATATCATTTGTAGAAACGGTATGTGAAAAACCAAAAGCGGATGAATTTTTTTTAATAACACAAAGCCCAAAATCTTGAAAATCGTGATGTTTTTAATAACACAAAGCCCAAAATCTTGAAAATCGTGATGTTTTTAATAACACAAAGCCCAAAATCTTGAAAATCGTGATGTTTTTACTAAACTAAAATTCCAGCGTATAATAGGTCATGATGTGACCTATTGACAGTTGCAGAATTATCCATTCATAACAGCACACCCTGTATATACAGGGCGTTCCTCTTATCTCTGCCACCCGAAATAACTCGGTAATTATCGACGTCACGAAAAAATGTTCCAGACAAAAGTTCCAGACAAAGGCGACCATTTTTTTACATTTATTTCGGTGCAAATGCTGACGCAAAGTGAAGGTCACCTCCACTTTTTAAAATGGGATGGTACTTTTTTTCACCCATCTTGTCGAGCACCTCAAGCCGCATAAAAAACATTGGCTGGTCAACTTCATTCAAGGTAATTCAAGGTCACCTATTTAGATTTGTATCATCGATACTGACCTTGAATGACCTTGAACGACTTTAACCCCCAATGTTTTTTTATGCGGCTCAGGGTGCTCCACAAGATGGTTGAAAAAATGGTACGATTCCATTTTGAACAGTGAAGGTGACCTTCACTGTGCGTCAGCGCCGCCACCGCAATAAAAAAAGGTCGCATTTGATGGCGCCCTTCACACCGTACATCTTTTGTCTGGAACATTTTTTGTGACGTCCACAATTACCGAGTTATTTCGGCTGGCAGAGATAAGAGCGTCATCCTGTATATACACACACACACACACACACATATATATGCATATTAAGTTGCGTCAAAAATATATATATTTTTCAACTTTTAGTCCATCAAATATTATTGCGTATGGAAAAATATCAGCCAAATGTAAGCTGTCAAGTCCAAATAGTGAACGAGATTGAAGTTTGCTTCGTTGGTATGCAATGAAAATGTATTTTTCCAAATTCCTTAAAATTCTCTCCCCAGATTTGGCCGTTGAAAAAGCCTCAACCATTTTTCAACACGTCTGTTCAGAGACCCACGAATCCGCAAAAAAAGCTGTATAACATTGAACATTTGTTAATAAAAGTATAAAAAGAATACTCCTTGCATCCCAACGATGCAAACTTCAATAGAGGTGGGTTACTGGATAGCTGTTTTTTTCCCAATTGAATAACGCAAAACCTGCGTTCTTCGAGTCGATAATAAAAAACGACATTTCTTAAACTGCTGCAATGTGTATAAAAATAATTATGGTGCGTCTTGGTGAAAAGCATTTACAAACTGTGAAAGCCTGCTTTATGAATGTTCAACCGAATTTAAGAAGGATTCATTAGCGGTTGAGTTATTTTATGAGATTAAGGGAAAAGGGGGATGTTTGACTAAATCAAATCGAACATTATTCAACGCCACCACTGAAACTTGAGATAGAGAGCACAGTTTTTGCATGAGGTGTGCGTATACCTAATAATATCGTTTGAAGGGGTGAGAGTTGAACAAAATATCTATTTTTTTCGCTGAATATATATATATATATATATATATATATATATATGTATATGTATATGTATATATATATATTTACAGAGCTATTGGTTATTGGCCACGATCCCGCGAAAAAGTCGTAGGACATGTTTCCCGCTATCAAATAATCCACCAAAGCTTTATGCAAAAGTGAACCATTTTCGAGGTATCATTATTGTTACTATTTTTTTCAACCAAGGGGTAGGCAACTAAAAATTAATTTTCAAAAACTGTTGCATGGAATCAAACTTTTTATTATTTGTAGTTTGAGAAATCAGTAACAAAGAATGATCAACAATAAAATAAGAATAATCTTCGAACATTTTGGAATCAAAGGTCCAAAACTTGCAAGTGTAATAATTGTTCTTATTTTATTGTTGTTAATTCTTTGTCACTGTGTTCTCAAACGACAAATAATTTAAAAAAACGTTCGCTTACAAAGAACAGGTTTTTTTTAATTACTTTTTTAAGTTACATACCCATAAGTAAACAAAAAATAATATCTCGAAAATGATGCACTTTTGCATGAAGCATGAATGGGTTATTTGACAGCGGAAAACATTTTCTACAGCCCTTTCATGGGATCGTGACCAATAACCAGTAGCCCTATATATATATATATATATATATATATATATATATATATATATATATATATATATATATATATATATATATATGTATGTGTATGTATATGTATATGTATATGTATATGTATATGTATATGTATATGTATATGTATATGTATATGTATATGTATATGTATATGTATATGTATATGTATATATAAAATTATATATATAAGCGGTTCAAGAGGGCGAATTCTTGGAACCGAATCTAAATAAATAATTGCGTTAAGGCGATAAGAACTCGCTGGTGATAAGCGAAACAGCGTCATATTAAAAAACTTGTAAGCTCAATGCGTCGTAAAAAAGAAAGAGCAAAAGACGGTTGTAAATAATTTTTAAAACGATAAAAAACAATGTAAAACAAAAATGAACAAGAAGGGAACGAATGCAGCCACGACGAAGAAACATGAATAATATTTACGTAATTACATATGCGAAGGATCATCGAGGGCGAGTCATTGTGACGAGACAACGTGTTTGTACATCTTCGATGTTAGAAATAATTTTGTTTTCTACCACACGAATGAACGAGACAAACAACAACGGGAGGGAGAGAGAGAGAGAGAGAGAGAGAGAGGGAGAAATTGAGCGAGAGATAATTTTCATATACTATAATAACACGGTTGAACCGTGGATGTATCGAAAAAAAGATATTTGCTCCAATTACGTATCTCTTTTTTTCGACAAATGCGCCGCGCATTTAAAAATATCAACCAACAAAATGGCATGTCATGAACTTTAGACGAAAAAAAAATGTACATACAACCAGTATTTGATGATTTCACTCCCCTGGTCATTTTAATTGTTGGCTCAATTGTTTTTCTTCTCTCGCGAACGTCGATTCAACATTCCACAATGGATCGGCATCACGTTTCCGCCACGTCCGGTTGAAAACGCTTTCGCGACTTTTGCGCAAGCTTTCGGAAGTCTTTTCAGGAGAGAATCGAAAACATACGGGATGCGACATTTGTGGCGAAAATATGTTGAGTGAATTTATTTCTGTGTGCCCTTTCAAATACGCTGGAAGAAAAATAACGATTAGAGAGAAATAATACATTTTGGATATTAGGGAAACGTCACTTTCAAGGATTATTCGATTTTTTGCATATGATTGTCTATTGTTATTGGGTAAAAAAAATCACCTGTGGAGAATTGCAAGCAAGAAAATTATAAAAAATTATCAGTAGGTTTTTTCGATCAGAGAATCATTTAAAAATTATCTGCGGATAATTTTTCCAGCTTTTATGTGTCACTCGATTGATTTATGTCGATACCACTCAATTTCTGATAATAACGTAGCAAAGACCATGCGTGATTAATTTTTTAAGAATATTTTACACGGTTGAAAAACTAAAAACGTCCAGGACTTCTTTTAAAATAATTTATGATTTACTTGAATTATTCACGAATTAATTTAACGGAAATAAATTGCACAGAATTGCAATCTCATTCTACACGACAGGAGCTATTTCCACGCCGATCCAAAAGATCCGAATTATGGGCACTGTTTTTTCTTCGTCAACAAAAAGACTTTTTGCGAAAATTGCAAAAATTATCCACACGAATTTCATCGAGTGAAACTTCACACCTGTCAGTGTGATTGCAACATTCACCTAAACGAGAATACCTCCTACTTTTTGAATTTGTTTCTTCGACGATGCATTTTTTCGAAATAGTTTTTTTTTTCAAAAATGTTATATAGGTCGTATCGCCCATTCGATTTTTGTTTCAAGAACATGCATAAAAATCCAAAAAAGACGATTTTCGTTACACGATTTTTTTTGTTGTTTCACAGTCGTAAGTCACATTGCAACAAATGTCGATCAAGTATGTTTCCCTGGAATTTCCAATGCAACCGGAAGTACGAAAAAGCATCCGGTAGAACGGAATTGGTGAGACAAAAAAATGAGAATTATTCTAAAGTATCGGCAGATGGTACATGATCGGCTATTTTGTTGTAATCCCTTCTGTCATCTTCGGTGTGTACCACAGGGAAGATATACATATGAATATTAAGAATTTAGCGACTGAGAGAGAAGAAAATGTGATCGAGGAAGTGAGTATGAGCCAGAAATTGTCGCTAATCGTGTGAGATTCACTTGTAAGAAAGTGCTTCCTTTGTGATTAAACTATATAATGAAGAAACTTGTAACTCATTTGGATAATACCTACCTTACCATCAGCAGATAAGATCCCTATTCGGATACCATTGCAGATAAGATCCCTATACGGCCAAAAAATCCATTTTCACGATACCAACATTACCATCAGTGGATATAGGCAGATAGGGCGCCATTTGACACCGATCTATCAGAGTAACTTATATTTCATGCGCAATTCCTACCGTGTCATCAGTCAGTACAAAGCTATATTTATTTTAGAGTCCTATTTATCCCATTGAGATTACGGAGATTCGAGAAAAGGCCGCCGATTAAGTAAGTCGATGTAACACGCTCAGTCGGTAACAGAAACTGTAATAAATTTTTTGTGGAACTTCGTGAACAGCTGAAAGAGTATACTGCTTGATCCGACCAAAAAATGAAGTTGGACAATACCTATCTTACCAACAGTTGATGTGTGCCGATAGGGCTCCTATTTGACACCGATCTATCAGAGTAAACTATATTTTATTCGTGCAATTCCTACCACACCATCAGTCGGTACAAAACTATATTCGATTTAGTCTCATTAATCCCATTTGGATTACGGGGATTCGAGAAGAGCACACCGATAAATTAAGGATATGGCTCACACGTCCGATTGGTAAATTTCATACGGCCAAGTTTTCTTCTAGACGGATCATATTTCGGGCAAACTGAGAGGCAGACGTTCGTCTTCCAACAGAGCGGAAAGTGTTTCTTTCCTTTTTTCCAGAAAATCAACCGTTTGGGAGAACACTGCGAATCTGCAAATCAACTATCTCTCTCGCACTCACGGTCGCTCGGTCGGTATGACACATGGCCTCAAGACGATGTAACAGGCTCAGTCGGTAACAAAAACTGTAATTAATTTTTTTGTAGAATTTCGTGTACTGCTGGAAGAGTATACTGCTTACCCGACGGGAAATTAATTTCGGCAATACCTACCTTACCATCAGTTGGTATATGCAGAGAGGGTTCCTATTTGATACCCACCTATCAAAGTCAAGTATATTTGATTGGAATAATTCCTCCCATATCATCAGTCCAGACAAAGATATCTACATTTTAGAGTCCCATTCATCCCATTCGGATTACAGGCATTCGAGAAAAAAGGCCAAACATAAATTGATAGGTCTTTTTTACCGACGCTCAGTCGGTAACAAAGACTGTAATCAATTTTTTATGGAATTTTAAGTAATGCTGAAAGAGAAAACTTTTAGAGGTGTGCTTTAATCAGTTCAGCGTACGATTGAGATTTTCACTTTGCCATAAATCATCATGATGACATTTTTATCGTTGAAATGCGATTAAATGTTTTGTTGAACTTCAATTATTTTTAGCACCTTTGTATCATGAATATCACTAAAACGTCTTTCAGGATCTTTATTAGAAATCTACAACACAAATTACCGAAAGAAAATTCGAGATAATAAAAAAAAAATTAAATGGAAAATCAGAAAGAAGTTTCGCATCTGACACACTAACAACAGATAACTTTCTTCCGGACACATACAAGTAAAGTTTAATATCGGCATAACCATACTGCGAGTCGTGAGTATAATCCGCAAGTAAATTTACGAAGGTTAAATAATTTATTCAACGGTTATCAATAGTTCAATCAATTTATTAATTCATAACTAAGTTTACGCTATCGGTGACATTTTGGTAATACGTTACTTTTTCCATTTTCTTAATCCTCGATGTGCGTATGCGGATAACGTAAATCGTATTAAATTGATCCTCGAAGATTCCACTTACTTATAAATTCACATCTCCGAACATCTTCGACGCGAACGATTTTATTTTTCCTCCCAAATTTTTTTATTCTCATATTTCCTCTACAAATTGTCTTTCGTCAAAATTTTCACGTCATTCATTATTCCGTTATAAATAATGGTCTACGATCCAGACGTTTTGTCGAAGGACGATGAAAATTTGGGGGAAGCAAAACGCTCGACGGTAACATCGAACGACGATCCAAAAGTTTTCGAATATCGAAATTCGGATCTTCGAACTTCCACTTGCTGTTTCGATGATTTTTCTCGTCTGTTGGATCGTGAATTTCTCTCCTTCCCCAAATTTTTGCGCTTCTCGTGGATTATCTTTTTTAATTATAGAAAAAATTGTATAATCGATTATTGCTTAATATCCTATGGAATAATTAACCTACAGACGTTTACCAATCTCAAAATTCAATGCTTCCATTTGTCGGAAGAATTTTGGGCGCTTCGACCTTCATTGAGGAAATCGTAGTAAAAATGAAATGACATTCACGCGTGAACAGGAGGAAGCGTTGAAGACCTACAGACTGATAAGTGGCGAATTATTGCTGCCAGTGAAAAGAACTTCGAATAAGCCTCGTCAAATGTTGAAGCTTTTAGAAACCGAAAATGATTTTGTTTACTTCAATTTGAAGATTTTACGAGCACTGACAATATTTGTTGCACTTTCAGCCTGCTACACTCTTAATGCCTCGCTCCGAAAATATTTAACGTTACAAGATATAATTGTCCATCCCGTATTATTTTCGACACGAACGAAAAACACTAACAAGGAACATCCCTTAAGGGTCCACCTTCGATTTTGTTGAAACTCATATATGTAATAAAGTATTGACAACTATTAGACACGTATTTTTTTATCGGGGGAAAAACGGCTTTGAGGGGGGCCACCCTTTAAATGGAACATAAACCAAAATTCTTCTAATGTACAGCGATGAAAAATCCACTATATAAGTATGGAAGAAAAAAAAATTAAGGGATAACTCGCCTTTTTCTGAGGGGTGGTTGTCCCCCTTAAACCGAATTTCGCTGATAAAAAATACGTTTCTAAAAGTTTTCAATGCTTTATCA
Organism: Ophion slaviceki; assembly: GCA_944452715.1. Classification (NCBI taxonomy): domain Eukaryota; kingdom Metazoa; phylum Arthropoda; class Insecta; order Hymenoptera; family Ichneumonidae; genus Ophion; species Ophion slaviceki. Next base: position 15,270,354 of record OX101794.1, on the reverse strand, counting down.
CATATATGAGTTTCAACCAAATCGAAGGCGGACACTTAAGGGGTTACCCCCACTTGCGATTTTGAAAAAATCGATTTTTTTTATTGCATTTTTTTGAAGTATAAGTATCTGGGCCCATACTTCTGTATGAGCCCGGAATAGATGACTCTATGTAAGTTTACAAAAAAAATATTTTCTTCGTGTAAACTAAAATTGAAACTTTAAACGCGTTTTTCTCAAAATGGCATTTCTGAAGTCGGTGACCAAGATTACTCGAACACTAATAAACCGATCTTCTTTAAATTTTGCAGGCTTATTTAATACATAAAAATGTAGTCTTTAATCGTTCGATTTTTTTTTCGAAAAAAATGGCCCTTTTATAGCCAAAAAACGGCCGTTTTTTCGTTAAAATCGAACCATTAACTTTGACTGTCCGCCATTTTGTGAAAAATGAATATTTTTGAAAATCCTTCGATTAAAGACTAGTTTATACTTATATTTGACTAAATCCATCCGCATTTTTTTTCAGATGATCCACTTCGCCGCAATGTTGGTCACCGCAAACCGTGTATATAAAAACATTATTTCATTGACGGCCATTTGCCACTAAACAATGTAATATTTTTCAATAAAAAAATTAATGAAAGTTCTTCAAGATGTGTTCTTTAAGATGGTATATTGATCAATTAAAAAAGTTTTGTAGTTTTCTTTAAAAAAATTCATGAAAATGGCCCTTTTTGCGCTACAAGTGGGGGTAACGCCTTAAGTGATGTTCCTCGAAAGCTGAACATCCCAAGAATAGAGTTCGATAAAACTGGCCAATTTTGGCACGTGAGCCAATGACAGGACTGCAGTATTTTTTTTAGTAATTATAAATACGTGAAAAAAATTTGCATGAGTTCAGAAATATTGTGAAATCCACAATTTTACCGAAAAAAATAAGCAATTCAACAATATCTTTTCGATATGATTCTCATTATTGCTCGAAATAAATGTACTCAGAGTTCATATTTTTGTTGATTTTTTCACATTTTTTCGTATTGACGTACACGCGAATTCTAATCGAACGGTGGCAGAATTTAAGGGGGTTGTCAGCTCGTATCATCGCGGAGAAAGTGAAAACTCGAACAATCGAGGAATTTGGATGCTTGGCTTAAGGCGGGACACCACCGTAACGGGTAAAAAAATCGATTTTTTTTGCATTTTTACAAAGTACACATATTTATGAATATGTGAAGAAAATTTAAAGTAGAAGCGTTGAAAATTCGCCAAGTTACATGCGATTTAGTAAGAGCAGGGAGCGCAAGAATTTACGTATACTAAAACTTTCAATCGCCTTTTTTTCGAAACGATTTTTCTCGCTCGCTCGAATCATAACTCTAGCTATAAATATCCGACTTGCAGTTAAAAAAAAAACAAATTTTCCGTAATTGCAGTAGCTATCGATGTACGTACCCGTTTTTTAAATTATATTTTTAATTTAGTATTTTTTAAGCCCCCGAATATAAGTGAAAATTTCGCTAAAATTACATTTTTTTACACCTGCCATGTAGTGATATTTTTTCTCGAAAAACGGTTACGTACAACGGGAACTACATTTATATAGATTATAAAGGTTTCTTATGTTCATTTTTTAGACCAACCATTGTCATGTTATCGATCCGGCCGTTGGACCACATTTTTTTTATCCAAAGGCTCTATTATACCTTAAAAACGTTGTTAATTATTTTTTTCTGATAAAAATTCCCACGAAGTAAGTTCGATGTATGCTTAATAACATACCTTTTCTCCAAATCCCAAATGAATAAAGTAGTAGACGAAAAAAAATAGGAAAAAAAACTACCTTTTTCAGCCCGTCACAGTGGTGTCCCCCTTCTCACTATCTTTTGCTCTTTCATAATGTCCGTCAAATTTATAAACCGTGAAATTTGTATTTCTCTCCGGCGTGGATAAAACGAGGATTAAGCTGACGTTTTAAAAAAACCGGGCAAATTGCAACATCTGTGGCGCCTAATACTGACCACGCAGCCTTCATATTTGACCCAAAATAAGACTTTTTCAAGAGTCGTAAAAATCGAAATTTGAATCTTAAGAGGGTTATAAACGGGGGTGTTGAAGTTTCCATGAGGCAACATATTTTTTGTCAGATTTACTTGAAACTTGGCATAAATACACTGAAATACAAATAATTAAACATGTATTTCAGCAATTTCCAAAATTTAATCTTTAAGGGGGTTAAACAGGTGTGTCAACGTCTGTATGAGAATACATTTTTTTTACCAGATTGACTTGAAACTTATCAAATTGATTCTATATATAACACTATAGGTTTTCCTCGCTGTTCGGTGCGTGTAGACAGTCAAGTAGTACTTTTAACGCCTCAACTGTGTTTGTTTGGGTTGGCGTAAATACACAAAGCAGACACTAACAAACCCAAACAAATACATGTTTAATTATTTGTATCGGAGTGTATTTATTTCGAGTTTCAAGCAAATCCGACCAAAAATATGGTAATTAGATAAGTGTAATTAGAAAAGTTAATTAGATAAGGTAATTAGAAAAGTTAGATAAGTGACTTTTCCGAAAAAAAATGTTTGCTATTTTCTCATTTATTGAGTTATAAAAAAATCGTTAAAAATAATTTCGACTTATTTACAAACCCATACAAACCCAATATAGGCGTCAAAATGTTAAAAAATTCCCTATTTTATCGCGTGTTAACGCGAACTTGGAAACCCCATAACTTTGTATGGGGGGGGGGGGGGGGAGTGAATTTTAGCTTCCCCCGAAAATAAATGAGAAAATAGCAAAAAACGAATTTTAGGCTCATTTTTCGGGAAAGTCACTTATCTAACGAATTACCAAAAATATGTTGTCCTGTATAAACTTCAAAGCCCCAAAACTTTTTTGAGTTATAAACGATGATATTCAGTCGGGGGAAGCTGAAATTTTCCACCAACAATTTTTTTATGAGCCAAAAAATCGTTAAAAATTATTTTGACTTTTTCCAAAACCCAAACAAACCCAATATAGGCGTCGAAATGTTCAAAAATGCCCTATTTTATCACGTGTTAACGCGAACTTCGAAACCCCATAACCCTCTATGGGGGGGAGGTGAATTTCAGCTTCACCCGAAAATAAATGAGAAAATAGCGAAAAACTAATTTTAGGTTTATTTTTCGGGAAAGTCACTTACCTTACGAATTACCAAAAATATGTTGTCTCGTATAAACTTCAAAACCCCTGTTCCACCCCCTTAAGGGTCGAATTTCGATTTTTACCACTATTGAAAAAAGTTTTATTTTGTGTGAAATATGAAGATTGCGTGATCAGAATTAGGGGCCACAGATATCGCTATACTGCCAAAAAACCTGACGGAGAAAAGAATTTCTCCATGTATACTTGACTTGAGATTGTTGATAAAAAAATTGTGAAAAACTTGGGCACTTTTCGCGCCTGTTACTCATTCTAGTGAGAATACGAGTTCCAACCTCTGCCGACTCTGACCGGCCGTACAGCCACATACCGTGAACAATTTGTGTACAGAACGAGAGAACGTTCGACAAAATGTATATACCTTCTCCCGTACGCTTTCGTATCGCCGTTGCACCATACTCATGCTCCTTTGCACCCGATCGCAACGAGAATTTTTTCCAATTTTATAGCTCGCTTTTTCGCCTCCACACTTCTCTCCACGTATACAAGCCAATTCGAGCGTTTTCGGCAACCATGCGCGATATATTGTGCGCGTTTGCGATGGAAATGAAAAACAAAATAAAATAAATAAAAAAACATCAACGCACAGGCTCGACTTAATAATTCCGTGTTGGCAAAATCGATGTTCCGGTCGCTGAACATTTTTTTCCGGAATATCCAAAACTTGGCAAAAAATTCGATCGTGTGGTTTTGTTTGCATTGAATTTTGATTGAAAAATGATTTCTAGTCGTTGATCGTGAGAAAATTCGAGAAATTCGGGATTAATTAAACCCTGGAAGTTAATTTTTTTTAATGGGTTTTCATTTTTGATTTTTAAATATAGCATGGTTGAACCAAAAAATTCTTTGTCACGACGATCGACAAGAAATTGAAATTATTTTCATCAATATCTCATTAACGAATAATATTGTGAGAAAAAATGAACAATTTTATTAAGGGATCATCGCAGTGCAATTTTTGTTTAACAGATTTTTTTGAATTTTTCTATAGTATAGACGGTTATAAACATTGCATTGATAATATGAAAATTCCGCACTCGAAAGTTTAAATGCGTTTTTCTCGAAATGTTTTTTCAAAACGGTGTACACTCTCAAAGGAAGAGTTTTCAAGTTATCCATCTCAAATTTTGACGCAATATTCTTCACGCTATTCTTTCTCTTGCAATGGAAGCTTTTTTGAAATCTTCATATATTTTTTAACCAAAAGCTGTCGAACAATAGCTAAATTCTAAAAAAAAATGGCTAAATTCGATACTTTTTTTAACCCACCGCAATTTGGTCATTTTTTTCTAAAAAAAAAATAACCTCCATAGGAAGATAGCGGCTTTCATACTGCTTAATAATGTTTTTACAAAATTTGTTTCCGATAATATTTACTGCCACAACCGTGTACACTAGGGTGGCAAAAAATTGAGCTCTATTTTTTTCCATTTTCTCACGATCCAATTATCTTCTATGAAGAAAAAAAATGTCGCGAAAGCTGCGAGCGGTCAAAAAATATTTAGAGTTCGCTCAGGCGTCCCAAAAATTCTAATGTTCATAAAAAAATCGATTTTTTTTTCGTCCATTTCTCACCCATGAATTTTAAGCTTTATAATTTTTAAATGAACCTCACGAAAGCTCTAGGCGGCCAATGAATATTTAGTGGTCGTTCAAGAGCTTCGAAATTTCCAAATTTTCAAGACTATTTATCCTTTTTTCTTTAAAAACAATTTTCCGCGCATCGTAATGCGTCCCACAGTTGGTTTCGTTAGTCAAACTGCAAGCAAATCGTAGCTGTACTCTGTAACGAGCGACGCCATAATACAATAACACATAATAACACATACCGTCTAATTGGTCTTTGTTACAAATTACTATAATAAATTATTCAAAAAATGTAACGATTTATTTTGTTTTTATGCTACAAGGAATTATAGTGCATCCGAGATTTATTTTTTGGCGGAAATTCTGAATTTTCAAAATCTTGAGCGACCACTAAATATTAATTGGCCGGCTAGAGCTTTCGCGAGGTTAATTAAAAAATTATAAAGCGTAAAATTCATGGGTGAGAAGAAGACGAAAAAAAAATCGATGTTTTTATGAAAACTCCAATTTTCGGGCTACTTGTGTGACTTCTAAATATTTTTGTCCGCTCGCAGCTTCCGTGACGATTTTTTTTCCTTTAAGGGGTCTTCTCACTTTAGACGCTAAAAAAGGTTATTTTCATGATTTCTCGTTGATAGGTTTATATTATATATATATTGATGTAAAAGTTGTTATACTTGATAAATATACTTTTGAAATACATTAAAAACTTTTTTTATCTATTTATATAACCCAATCAAACTTTAAACGCGTTTTTCTCGAAAGTACGTTCGACGGCTTGTTGATAATATCTTAGAAACTTCTGCACCGATTCTTATGAAATTTTAACCACATATTCTTTACAACTATAGCTATAGCGCATAACAAGGATTTTTTTAAATTTTGATAATTACTATTTTTTTCGCCAAAAGCCGTGAAAAAAAAAACGTTTTTTTGAAAATGTCCGCCATTTTGTTATTTTTGCATATGTTAAAAATCGTATGATATGCGCTATAGCCATTGACATACTGAATCTAAAACCGTTTGATTTTTTTGTTTCGGATTATCCATCTCCGAGATTTCATCAACAGCGCAGACCTACAATTTTTTTACGACATTTTTTTAACTACCATTTTCGTCTATAAATAGTGACTTCAATAAATAAATAATTCTTCAAAATGTATTTCAAAAGTGTATTTAATAAGTGTAACAACTTTTACATCAATATCTATAATATAAACCTATCACAAAAATTCATGAAAATAGCTTTTTTAGCGTCTTAAGAAGCTTAAAGAAGATAACATGGTGAGAAAAAGGAAAAAAAATTAAGCTTAAATTTGTACTACCCTAGTGTACACCGCGAGGACTCCTTTTTTCGAAGACATATTTTCAACCGTTAAAAAAAATGTAAATAAAATGAAAATAAACGTTTAAAATGTATTTGTTTAAATAAACGTTTATATAAAATATAAAAATAAATAAAATATTTTTATATAAAATATAAAAATAAAAAATAAAAAATAAACGTTTATATAAAATATAAAAATAAACGTTTAAAAATGTATATTGTCCGTTCGTCATGAGTGCGTTGACTTGACATACAAAAATCGTACTGATTAGCGTATTTTAACCATCGAAAAAAAAATGGCGCTGTTTTTCGACCCGTTACACTGTGATGATCGCTTAGAAAAATGGTCATACTGTGACATTGTTGCCACTCTGTGGCAATCGTCACCCCGAGGTACCAAAACCCCCGAAGAAATGGCACTTCAAGGGTCTCTGGAGAAGTGTTCGAAGTATGGGTCCTCCAGTGTCCTGTACTGACAAGGAACATCCCTCAGGTGACGCCCTTCGATTTTGTTGGAATCTCGATATGTTATAAAGCACCGAAAAGTAAGCGATACGTATTTTTTATCGGCGAAAAAATGGTCTTAAGGGGTGAAACCACCCCTCGAAAAAAAGCATCTCTAGGGGTATATAGCAGTTTCACACACAAGGTGTCCACCGATTTTAATGAAACAAAAACGAAAATTCTTCTAATCCGAAGCAATGAAAAATCCACTATAGTGACATTGCAAAAAAAATTAAGGGGTGAACCACCCCTATATTAAGGGGTGGTTTCACCCCTTAAAACCGTTTTTCCGGCGATAAAAAATACGTATCGCTTGCTTTTCGGTGCTTTATAACATATCCAAATTTCAACCAAATCGAGGGGTGTCACCTGAGGGATGTTCCTCGTGAGCGACCGTCGCCATATCCTTTTCGGTTTCCATCCTAACGTTCTTGGATCTCGAGTGAAGCAGCCAAGATAGGCAGTGTAAGAGACGCGCCAAGAGTGCGTTGGTTATCGGGGCCATTCGTTGATGGTTCACATCATACGGGGTCAAAGTGCCGAAGGAGATCGGGAGGGCTCTCGAACCAGGCGTACTCAAGGGTACGACCCGAAAGCTCATCCGGCCTTTGCATTGAATTTCTATGCCTCGAAGGGTGAAAAAAGTCACGAAGACGAAGAATCGATCGAGCGGCTATCCATGCGCGAACGTGTGAATTTCCATAACATCGATCGTCCCCATGATCCGTTCGCGAAATTGCCGCGTCGTTTCTCCGTTCGTCGTAACGTTGGGTCCTCATTGTTGTCGGATCGAATCCGAGTGTGACCGACGTCGTCGCCACGCGATACTAACTGTGATCGTCCGGGGATCCTGAATCCTCGGTCTGCGTGGCGACGTCCCTTCCTCACGTGCACGTCGCTTCGTTGCACGCCGCGTGACCCGTTTCCCACGGCAGTGGTGGCGTTGTGTTCAGGATCGACGGCGTCGAGCAGCGCGCCATTGAACAGCGATCCATCGAACATCTCTCGATACCTGGAAACAAGCGCGAGAGATTGTGGGCCCAGTGAGGAAAAATAACCGATTGAATCAAAAAATATATTTGTTGATTCAAATAAATGTCTGATCGCGGAGTGCCACCTATATGTGAGATTGTTACAATACTATAAAATATTGGAAAATGCGATTGATTCAAATAACGTATTGTTTTATTTGAAAATCTCTTCTGTTCTCTGAATATCTGCATTATCCTTCAAATAAAATGATATTCTATTGAAATCATTCTATATACAATCCGTAGATGTATGGATGAAGTAATTAAGCGGTTGCTACAACATTTTTCATTTCGTACAAAAATATAATCAATAGAATTAATTATTTCTTTACTACATCGAAACGAATATGCCATGAGACGTTTTTCAATTTGTTTTAAATCTTAAATAAAAAGTGAGCATCAGAATGATCATCCACGATAATAGTGGAGAGAATATCAGATATCCAATGGAATATCCATGGAGAGAATATCAGATAATCAACTGATAAGAACAGATACTACACTTTGATCTTGGCCACAGGCCAAAAGCGATACACTTTAGAGCTTCTCCGGCGCTTAAGGGGTTACCCCCACTTGCGATTTTGAAAAAATCGATTTTTTTTTATTGCATTGATTATATTTTATCGTACACAAATACAATCAATAGAATGAATTATTTCTTTACTACATCGAAACGAATATGCCATGAGACGTTTTTCAATTTGTTTTAAATCTTAAATAAAAAGTGAGCATTAGAATGATCATCCACGATAATAGTGAGAGAATATCAGATATCCAATGGAAAATCCATGGAGAGGATATCAGATATTCAACTGATAAGAACAGATACTACACTTTGATCTTAGCCACAGGCCAAAAAGCGATACACTTTAGAGCTTCTCCGGCGCTTAAGGGGTTACCCCCACTTGCGATTTTGAAAAAATCGATTTTTTTTTATTGCATTTTTTTGAAGTATAAGTATCCCGGCCCATACAGAAGTATGGGCCCGGAATAGATGACTCTATGTAAGTTTACAAAAAAAAAATATTTTCTTCGTGTAAACTGAAATTGAAACTTTAAACGCGTTTTTCTCAAAATGGCATTTTTGAAGTCGGTGACCAAGATTACTCGAACACTAATGAACCGATCTTGAAATTTTGCAGGCTTATTTAATACATAAAAATGTAGTCTTTAATCGTTCGATTTTTTTTTTTCGAAAAAAAATGGCCGTTTTATAGCCAAAAAATGGCCGTTTTTTTCGTTAAAATCGAACCATTAACTTTGACTGTCCGGCATTTTGTGAAAAATGAATATTTTTTAAAATCCTTCGATTAAAGACTAGTTTATACTTATATTTGAGCAAATCCATCCGCATTTTTTTTTCAGATGGTCCACTTCGCCGCAATGTTGGTCACCGCAAACCGTGTATATAAAATTATTTCATTAACGGCCATTTGCCACTAAACAATGTAATATTTTTCAATAAAAAAATTACTGAAAGTTCTTCAAGATGTGTTTTTTTAAGATGATATATTGATCGATTAAAAAAGTTTTGTAGTTTTCTTTAAAAAATTCATGAAAAAGGCCTTTTTGCGCTACAAGTGGGGGTAACCCGTGAATGAAAAAAAATTGTTTCGTTGATTGCAGTTAACTACAAGGATCTGGACGTTCCACGGCGCAAACTCTAGGAGCCAAGTTCGAGCACCTCTAGCGCCGCCATTTTGTTTTTTTTTCACTCGTGAAAAAAAATTGTTTTCATTTGAACGTCAATATTATTATGTAATTTGATTCATTGCAATAAATGCTCTCAATTTTTTGTACAAAATATTGAAAAACCTGTTGTCTAGAGGAGCTTCCCCCTTAAATTGGACTACACAGCTTTACCAAACAACGTTGAAGTTTGCATCGTTGGAAGGCAACGAAATGTTTTTTCTTCAGTTCCCAAAATTCCTTCGACAATTTTGAGCTACAAAAATGATGCAATTCTTTTCCAGGCTCCTAATTCAGTCATTTACAACCCAAGTCTACAAAATATAATTTTCGGCAATAATGAAGATGGCGAATTAAAAAAAAATCGTTGCATTTCAACGATGCAAACTTCAAGCCCATTTTTCCAAAGCTAATTTTTCTCGCTCTCTCCTCAACCACGAGATTGTGATCCGGCAATCAAATACGATAAGAAGAAAAAGTGACTTACCTGATAAATCTAATCCGCCGATACTACAAACGTCGAGGCCTCCCGTGCTCGTTGCGCAGCAATGATGTTTCTCGCTGAGTGGTTTCTGTCTGCACAGAATCTAAAGGGACCCAAACGAATCATAATTGCGAAAAAAAATACCAGCTGTTTTCGTTCGTCCTCGCGACAGCATTAAAATCCTTACGTTGGTGTAGAAAATCTCTCGGGATATACGACGAAAGTGGTTGTTGAGCAGCCAGTAGAGAAAAGGATTCCAAAAGCTGTTTGACAGAGCGAGCCAGGTCGCGAGGAAGTCGAGAAACGGCGGTGGTTTGCTTCCCGTGCAGGCTGCCACAACTTCCTGGATAGTCCACGGTGTGACCATCACGATGAAACCGAGGCTCATCGCGGCCATTGTTCGCGACGCCGAGGTCGACAGTCGTCTCTCGTGTGCCATCAGCTGCAAAATCCATGACGGGAAACCCCGCACGAGACACGGGGAGGAAGGAAAGGTCGTTTCGTCGGTGGGGAGAGGAGCGACGAAGAGGCAAAGAGGGAGGAGATTAAACATTAATTCCACTAGTGTCAGCGATTTACTTCAACTTCGTAATGAATACGCAACGATTCGTACAGTTCTTTGCGCGGGTGTATGTGTGTATTTTTTGTGCAATTTCCGTGCAACCGAGCAGCATGGCCGGTCATTTTTATTACCGGAGACTTTTGAAGAATACCCCATTTCAAAAATTGCCGACGCCTTTGTTTTTCCGGAAAAGCACGTACCCTTTGTGATATTTCATAATGACAGCAAGAAATCCGAACTTTTCCGTCGTCTCAGTCGTCGCGGAATTATTTATTATGCACCCTTTGCCTTTCCGTGTCCTCTTTCCCTTGACGCGTCTTTTTCTCGTATACACGCGACTTTTTTTGTCACGATACGTGACCAACGCGTGGGTGGTAGGAAAATACGAAACGACCGGGATGGCAAAGAACGCGAATACATAAATTACGCTTTCTCGGAGTTTTTCTCGCAAGCATATATTTTCGCGGATAATGGAGCATCGCGATGTGTTTATTAAAATATGGTGAGAGCAACGAGGACTATTAAGAATCTCGTCACCCTCTCCCACGTGACTTTGCTAGCGCGGATGACGGATCACGATAGTTCGTGATGCCTGTCGAGTTTTCCGGCTCTGTAACTCTTTCTTTTTCTTCCGAAAGTCTTTCTCACAAGGGGACAGTACGGCAGTCGGATTTTTGTAATTTTTCGTACTCATGGTACGTGAAGTTCAGAGCTCGAATATTAATATCCCAAAGCAGTTCGACGCCATATTCAGAAATTTTCGAGAAAATTGACTTTGAAGTTTTCGAGCGCACTCTTATCCCACAAAGATGCAACGATATTCGAACCGGGCTCGTGGCGTACCCGGTAGCGCTCAAGTCTAGTAATCGCGGGGTCGCTGGTTCGAGTCTCACTTCGATTTTTTTTTTTTTTTTTTCATTTTTTTTTTAAATTCGCATCCCTCCGTCATTTAAATATCCCGATAAATTTTTGTTGTATATAATCACATATTATCATATATAATTAATATAATATATCTATATATGTTTATATATGGACAAAATCCATATATAGTTATTTATGTACGAAATTCATTATAGTTATACATAATTATATATTTTCTCATTTATGATCATATATTATTTATATATAACAATAGGTGATTATTTATAAAAAAATAAATAAATAATCCCGGGATAAAAATCATAAAATCTATGCTAATTCACATATATGTAATTATAATTGTCAATGATAAATGCAAGTCTTATTTTTGATTATCTTTTGCTTGGAATTGCGAATAGGCGACGTAAAAATATCCAGTAATAATATTTACATAAACTCCCTTGTAGATTAATAGGAATATAAATAGAGAAGATTGCATAAAAATTCATTCTATTGTTCATCATCAGTTGTCTTCTCCGGTCTTCAATAACATGATCAGATATGCGTGGTTTGCTTCTAAACTTTGCGATCAAAGAGAAATCTTCATGAACGTGAATGAAGTTTGTTTTCCGATCGATGTATTGAAAAAAAATTGCGAATGTAACAATGCAGCGTTTGTACGGTGTGCGAGATGCCGTGAAAATTACTGTTTTCCTTGTTTTTACGATGATTATCACTCTGGCTCGTGTAACATTACACCCGATGTATAAAACAAACGAATACAGACCGAATAATAAAGTATTCAATTCCTTACCCGACGTTTTTCATTTTCATCCTAAAAATGTTGTTGGTTATAAATATTGATACTTGAAAATGTATGTTTATAATCAAGAGATAATTAAAAATATGACTTGCGTTTTTTCATTTAAAAAAAATAAAAAAAATAAAAATAAAAATTTCGAAGTGAAACTCGAACCAGCGACCCCGCGATTACTAGACTCGAGCGCTACCGGGCACGCCACGAGCCCGGTTCGAATATCGTTGCATCTTTGTGGGATAAGAGTGCGCTCGAAAACTTCAAAGTCAATTTTCTCGAAAATTTCCATCTCCCATTACCATCTCTCGTTTGCTCCATTTTGAGCCCTCATTTTTCTCTCCTCGTCGCTCTCGCTTGCCCTTTAACACTTCCTCATTTTATCCCCCCCCCCTCTCTCTCTCTCTCTCGCTCTGACGCTTTACTTCAAGTTGGTAAAGCCATTTACTTCAAGTTGGTAAAGCCATTTGTTCGGATTATGCCCGAATTCATATACTGGAAATGTTTTACCCTGACACGGAATGAGAACCGTAGATTTTGTTGGCAATCTTACTCTTTGTCTTCATTTTTCCACGCACTCGTCACCCTTACACATTTCTTACCTATATTTGGACAATGAACTTCTTGCAAGTTCTCAATGGAATATCATTTTTTATTCCGATGTCAACGGAAAAGGTATATTCAGCAGAAGTGATGTGCGATAGTCCATATTGGAAATACAAGTACATTTATGTACATGGAGTATCCATACGTGAATATATCCGTTAGCCAATAGACACGTCATCATGTGTCGGTACCAATATATGTCACATAAGCACAAATATGCATTGCGGGGTTTTCACATGCTTCCCTACGTACTCCCTTTTCTTCCGTCGACCATCCGGATGATATATCTCGAACGGACGAAAGGATTTCCGGAAATCGAGGTATTCTAGTACAAAATCTGTGCTGCATCGCAATTCATTGTACCGTCGATCACGGAATAGTCAATACGTACTGTTTTTTTTATTTTGTCTGCAACAGCGTTATCGCCAGAAGAGAACACCGCGTTTTCGTCTTTGAAAAATTCGAAATTGTTATTCAAAACTAAGTTAAATAAATAATATGGAAAATAGAATTTAATGAATTACACAATATTATTAAAAAATGTAAGATTATTACTAAAAATTAATTGTTAAAGATTAAATTTCAACGATAGAAAATTAAACATTATTATTTGAAATTTAATTCAATAATTTCATAATCAAAAATAAAATAAAAGAATTTTATCATTGAGAACTAAATAAAACAATTTTATTATACAATATCCACCACCTATTTCTCATGATGAGTGATAAAAACATTAAAAACATTTCTTGCTAAATTTAGCTCGCATTTTTCACTTGCATTAAATTTTCGTTTTCATTCGACATGACTTTTCAATTATGCACTCGTAAACTTAAACTTGAACTATTTTATTTTATCGTATCCTCTTCGAAGCCTCCCTTTCCATACGCTTATGCAGACGAAACTTATGCCAATACGGAATGTGTTAAACGTTTTCCTCAACAGAATCTCGAGCTCTTCAAAAGTGGCAATTTGTATTAAAAAATTCTATCTCTCGGGATTTCCTACTTATACTTTTGTTCACGATAGTAATACATAAACTATCGACTTTTCCGCTCTTCCGGAGAAAGGTTCGCGGCAAACTTCGGGAGAGGAAATAAAGCTCGAATGCCAGCGGGATCTGGCTGCAGGGCACGTAGAATATAAAAGTACAATTTTTGCAGCAGGTCATACGTCATATTTCAGTAGCCTATGTAAAACACGAACTTTGCTCTTTTACATATGCGCAGAACTCAATAATGCTTCTATCACTATTCTTATTTCCCAAGTGAAATGCAAAATTAGATATAATCAATTGGAACATGGAAAAAAGATGGAAAGTGCTGAGAAAGAGTTCCGAACTGTCGTCAACCCCGTCAGATATTGAAAGCGAAAGAATTTTCACCGAGGTACCGATGGAAATTCGAAATCACAGCGGAAGATGTTACATCGATCATACGATAAAACGATGCCAATGTGTCAAGAGCGATCAGCCATAAAAATTTCTCATTCCATTGTGAGAATTTTATCGACTGACCACAGTACACGGCGTTTTTCTGGGTTTGCAGAAGTGCAGATTTCTTGATGCTCGTTGGCTCGCAATCTTTCTTGTGCTTAATCGTGATTCTAGGACATGTATTGCATTTTTTCCGCATCGCAGTTCTGGGAGGATCAAAATAGGCCGATGACCGAAAAATTGTAGCTCTGAAATTGTAAAGGCAAATTAAGGTAAAGCGCTACCGTGACGGGTAAAAAAGTCAACTTTTTGCATTTTCTAGCGCAACGATTTACGTATACTAAAAATTGCGAACGCTTTTTTCTCGAAACGACTTTTCTCGACCTGGCAGGAATCATCGCTCTAGCTTTAATTAACCGATGAACATTTTTTTTTTAACTACAATTTCCGTGATTACAGTGGCTATCGTTGTACGTAACCATTTTTTTAATCAAGTATTTTTTAAGCGCCTGGACATATGTACAAATTTCGCTAAAATTACACTTTTTTGAACACCCGCCATTCAGTGAATTTTCGATAATTCTCTGAATGGTTGCGTACAACGGGAACTACATTTATATAGATTATAAAAAAAATTCACTTCGTTTTTCAGACCAACCATTGTCGAGTTATTGATCCGGCCATTGGGTCACATTTTTTGTACCCTGGCTCCATTACACCTCAAAAGCGTTGTTAATTTTTATTTTTTTTTAAACCAAAATTTACACAAAATAAGTATAATGTATGCTGAATAATATTCCTATCTTCCAAATCCCAAATAAATAATTCAGTAGACGAAAAAAATCGGAAAAACGACCTCTTTCGCCTGTGGCAAGCGTGTCCTCCTTCCGGCGATGGTCAAGCAACTGGACTTACGGCTTACGTCAATTCGCCTTATCCCGCTAGCTTCACGCAATCATCAAGTAACTACATCAATCAAAGACCTACATACAGGGTATCCCAGAACTGAAGATGTTCCCTGAAATGGGGGGTTGAGGGTGAAATTCTGAGTCGATTGATATAAGCATGTGTAAGTCTCAGAACAACCCACGAATTAATATTAATGTTTAAAGACGGGCGCCCCTGATTGGCTCGTCTTTAAAAATTAATAATAATTCAGGGTTTGATCTGAGACCCACACATGCTTATATCAATCGACTCAGAATTTCACCCTCAACCTCCCATTTCAGGGAATGCATTCAGTTCTGGGACACCCTGTACAGTTTGGTACCTTTCACACGCCTAACCTCTTGTTGTACACCAGACGAACGATATGTCGTCAAAATGTCAAGACATATTATCCACTCTATGCATACATTTTTTATTATTCCTAATATTTTATTTATTCCTAATAAACATGTGATTCGGTTTCATCTGTTTAAAAAAATGTTTTGTTGTATCCACTGAATGTATCTATCTAATTTTTGTTAATTTTAATTAAATCGAATTTTGTAGAGAAAAACAATTTTCTATTTGCTTGAATTGATGGTCTGCCTTTATTGGGATACACACATCGAGGAGGAGAGGGTAGAGAGGGGGCTGAGAGAGGAACTATATATATATATGTTATGTTTGGAAAACCTATAGCATGATATTCGATAAAACTCTCTAATTATCACAATGATATTAACTAATTGATATAGTTTTTGTGATACAACAAATAATTATAGAAATTCATGTGATCTCTTATGCCATATCTGCGATTGAGATTAACTACAAACCCTCTATAGCGTAGGGGCCGCGTGCGTAGCTATAGGTAGGTAGGTTGTAGGTTCGATTCCATGTGGAGGCAGCGAAATATTTCCTTCGAAAAAAAAAAAACATTTCAAAAGGCCAGTGAATGACGAATTATGATACAAAATCATTGTGGTAGAGCTCTAAATGAAGTATTTCATATTATTTTGGATTTATGAAATATTCTTTCCTATATTCTGCATTCTAAGAAATATATTTGAAACAAATAAGATCGTAGAAGCCCGTGGAACAAAAAAAAAACTATTTGATTTAAATAGATCCTATTGAAATTTAATATTTTTTGGCAATGCAATGAAGAATGTAAAGAGATGGTGGTTTCCGAAGGAACAGCGAACTTCTCTCTTCGAGCTGTATGTCAGGCCTTGATTTTGTACCTTGATCAGGCCTTGATTTTTTACCCCGATTAAACCGAAGTCAGGGGTTGCGTTTCAAAAATAATCAGGGCTTTATAAAGAATGCTGATCAAGGCCGGAAAAAGAAATCGGGATGCCTGATCAGGTATTTCTTGTAGCCGGAGTAAGATTTCTACTCGGGAGGTACATACGGAGTAGAGAATACATCGTCGAGAATTTCGACGTCCATATTCGATAGACTACATTGTCGTTTGCCCTTTCGTGATAAATCGCTTCATGATAATTCGCTTCGACTATATCAAGTCAATGTTTTATACACTAAACAGTCTTATCCTTATTCCGAAATTGTTCTATCCCTCCTTCTCTCCCTCCTTCTCTCTCTCTCTCTCACTCCCTCTCTCTCTCTTTCTCTCTTGAATAATGTATCCCGTAACTCTCGTCGCTGACAGAGTGTGGTTTTCGAGAACAAATCCTTTCGGCTATTTCGAAACATTTCTTCTTCCGGGCATAATTTTTTTTGCCTCCGCAGCAGCGCGATCGCCTACTTCACAGAATCCTCTCTCGGTCGTGCAGTGCACTTTCGGAAGCTGGCGGAAAGGGCTGAGGGTATTAGGAGAACGATAGATGCGAACCCTGGGATGAGCCGACAAGTAAGGGAGCGGAATGAAGCCATCCGAGGAAAAGAAGAAAGAGCATTACGGGGAAAGAGAAAGAGGGACACACAATGCGAGATAAAGATAGCCATTGGCACTGTAGGGATAATCCAGGATGAAGAGGCTTCGCCGCGTCTCGGCTTTTCTCCCGATTCCTCGTTTCATACGTAGCTACATTCAGTGGCCCTTTCTCGCTTCCATTTATCCCTCATATTACACGTTTAATATGTGCTTAACTCTACTTAAACTTTGCACTTTTCACACCCCCTCCTTCCAACTCCATACAATTCTCCCTAGGACGAAAATAATAAGTAACCACAACTAGACTTCGTATATTCTGCCCCACAGCTAGTAAAAGAGACGAAAACCCAGCACTTTTTAGCGTAGAATATGAATTTTTGACGGAAGGTAGATGGTTGCATACTGAAAGAAACCCCAATAAAATGTTGCTCCGCAACTCGTCCCGACCCTAAAAAATAGGGGTTGAAAACTTAAAAATCGCGGTATCCCGATAATTTATAGCGCGATCAAAAAAGGTTTCAAACAAAAGTTGTTTGGATTAAGGAGAGTTATACACCTAGATGGTCGAGGTCGAGGATTTAGAAGCTATCGACCTTCCGTCGACCGTAGAAGACCTACACTATGGGCCTGGTATCGATGATTCCATCTAAGTTGACAAACTTCATGATTCATTCATTCCCAAATTTTCAAACTCGTTTTTCTCAAAACCACGTTTTTCAAATCGGTACCCAAAATTTCTCGAAAACCAATGAACCGATTGCCTTGAGGTTTTTTGTGGTTATTCTATACACCATTATCTAGTACTTGTCATAGGATTTTTTTTCCGTTACTTATTTTTTGTTTTATAGGCAAAATAATAACTAATTTTTGGCCCAAAAATGACTATTTATGTTCAAACGTCCGCCGTTTTGTCATAAATCGATATTTTCAAAATCGGCTATGACGAGTACTAGATTATAGTATCTAATTTAATAATCTTTTTGGTTTTTTTTCAGATGATTTTTGAAGAAATGCCAGTGGGTACCGTATACGCAGATTTTATTACGACGCCCCGAGGATCATACAATATCCTTGTATATTTTTGATATTTTTAAATGAAGAAAATTAAACATGTTTTTGAATGTATATACTTTTAGATAATTAAAACCCCAATCCGAAATTTCAAATAGTTTTCCTTGAACAAATTCACAAATGACCTTTTTCCGGCTCCTAGGTGTATATCTCCCCTTAATGAAACTCGTTAAAGTTATTTAACGTCCAACCCCCTATCTTTGAAAATTGCAGCACGCCGTCACGAATGCACCGCTCGTTGCAACTATCTTTCAACGCGTACGAATTTCAACAAGGGATTGCGAGAGTCCTTGAGCTGCCTTCGAGAGTCACTTATTCCCTCGATACCGAATAGCTGCGGCCTTGACCAACTTTTCCGATCAATGACGAGAACATTTGTTCGCCAATGGAGCGTCTATGGACGCGATTGGCTTGATGCATGCCGTGAATAATTCGAGACAACGTAACACACGAGCGAATGATAATAAAATGCGGAGTCCCGCGGTGAATGTGAAACGATGAGTAGCCGCGGTTAAGGGGTGACCCCCACTTGCGATTTTGAAAAAATCGATTTTTTTTATTGCATTTTTTTGAAGTATAAGTATCCGGGCCCATACTTCTGTATGGGCCCGGAATAGATGACTCTATGTAAGTTTACAAAAAAAAAATATTTTCTTCGTGTAAACTGAAATTGAAACTTTAAACGCGTTTTTCTCAAAATGGCATTTCTGAAGTCGGTGACCAAGATTACTCGAACACTAATGAACCGATCTTCTTGAAATTTTGCAGGCTTATTTAATACGTAAAAATGTAGTCTTTAATCGTTCGATTTTTTTTTTTCGAAAAAAATGACCGTTTTATAGCCAAAAAACGGCCGTTTTTTTTCGTTAAAATCGAACCATCAACTTTGACTGTCCGCCATTTTGTGAAAAATGAATATTTTTTAAAATCCTTCGATTAAAGACTAGTTTATACTTATATTTGACTAAATCCATCCGCATTATTTTTTTCAGATGATCCACTTCGCCGCAATGTTGGTCACCGCAAACCGTGTATATAAAAACATTATTTCATTGACGGCCATTTGCCACTAAACAATGTAATATTTTTCAATAAAAAAATTACTGAAAGTTCTTCAAGATGTGTTCTTTAAGATGGTATATTGATCGATTAAAAAAGTTTTGTAGTTTTCTTTAAAAAAATTCATGAAAAGGCTTTTTTTGCGCTACACGTGGGGGTAACGCCTTAAGGCGAAACTTATACGGGCTCGGCAGTTTGCTGGTGGAGAGAATCCAGGATTGTAGATGAAGAGAAAAGAAGAGGAAAGGGACGAAAAAATGTGGAGGCGCAAAGCAGGCGACAGTCGTAAATCGAATCTTCGATCTCCGATGTTCCGGATGTTCACGTCATCGTGGAAAAGCGTCAACGGGTAGTGCGGCAGTAAGGAGGGTAAGGAGAGCGAGGATGGGAAGGTTGAGAGTCGAAGGTACATCGTCTTCAGCGGACTCGGAGCCTGACCAGTTGGCGTGCCGGGTGGAGGTAATTACCGCCCTTCCATTTAGCCAAACTGTCTCTCTCTCTCTCTCCCTCTCTCTCTCTCCCTCTCTCTCTCTCCCTCTCTCTCTCTCTCTCTCTCTCTCTCTCTCTCTCTCTCTCTCTCTCTCTCTCTCTCTCTCTCTTTCTCTCTCTCTCTCTCTCTCTCTCTCTCTCTCTCTCTCTCTCTCTCTCTCTCTCTCTCCCCCCCCCTCCTTCTCATGTATGAAATTCCCTGCTACCAAGGGCGCAGACAAAAACCTCCTTCCACTTCCGGTGAACGTCGAGTTTTACACAACGACAACGAGGAGACGCGCGCCACATCATCGGTCTCGACGTTCGATGAGAGGCAGGGAGTGAGAAAGGCAGGGATGCTATAGAAGACGTTCCCATACCATATATCCATTTCTCCCCTTATTTCTCCCATCCCCATGGCCATTTGACGTAAAACGACATCGGTCGATATTTACCATCGCAAGAACCGACGCATCCTTCCACCATAACGGCCCTACACGATAACAGCCTCGACCTGATAAATCAAGTGCCGGTTTCCTTCTCGACATTGGCCATTATTATCATCGAGCAAGGAAACTACCAGGACTAACGATACGAAGATTGATGAAGAGGAAAACTCATCGATCGCTTAAGGTACGCGGTATGGACATGCACAGAGGCACACTCCCTAAACTGTATTACTAAATGCATCGTTATTTCGCCCCAGTGAACTATTCTTCGTTGAAACAGGGACCAGGCTGCAACATTAATATAAAAGTCACGGTGATGAGGTACACCGAGACGTGAGAGGACGTTGCACAGAAATAATCAAGTTGTCAAATATTCGACACTTGACCATTCCGGCGATTTTGATCAGAGGACAATTGACAGTCAATTGAAGGCTAATTGACACCTAATTGACAGCTTCGCACGAAAATAAAAGGGTACAGTAAAATGTGCAATTGGGGTTGCCATTTAACGACTAAAAACCACTTTTTTTTCAAACCCAATATATTTTGACAGCAGATCATCTTATAAATGATCCCTTAAAATTTCAAGGTGATCGGATCAAAGTTGACAGATTTATATGCTATTATGGTGACGCCCGTCGAAACGCCCCGACCGTCGTTCGAAACATTAAACGCTTTTTTCTCGATTGTACGTTATTCGGAGTCGGCGAGCAAAATATCTCAAATTCTTTCTGAAATTTCTAGGACTTCTTCTAGACGTAGAAATATAGTATTTGATGGAAGATTTTTTTTTCCCTATGTAGGTATCTTTTCGATTTGATGAACGAAAAATGCCCATTTTTTCGCAAGAATCGATACTCACTTCGAATACACACCATTATTTCAAATTTGATATTTCGAAAATTTCTCTGATTAATCATAGGATAAACTAATACGGTAACGAAATCTGTTTGATTTTTTTTATATTAGATAACCTGGTTCTGAAGAGCATTGCTCACCGCGAAAGACGTTTTCGAGATGTGCTTCCCGGACACCGTCTGTAAATCAATCATAATTTAATATTTTTACACAAAAAAATTGAAGAGTGTTCTTCAGAAGATACTGTTGCAAATACCTAATTTGTGTAAAAATGTACCATAACGATTTTCTAAAAAAGAACCTCAAAAAGGAATTGTTTTCGACTGTTACAACTAGGCATAAACCATCAAGACAAAACGGAATTTATCGATATTACGATTACTCAACATTCGCCCGTAAATTGTGTGCTAGGAGGCATGAATGAAACCTGGAGATTATCGTCCAATCTCCAAAGTAGATTCCTACTCATTTACGATTACGTACGGAGCGTTCGTTTCAAACAAATTGTCTTTCGGTACGTGATAGCGATCTTTGCCTTTCTCTCGCATCTCCTTCCGTCCGTCCAATTGTGTGAACGGTCTGACGGTAATAAGTCGATACTACATAGTCAATGGTCATTCCTGATAGTCATACATGTATGTATGAGGATAGGATATGTTTTATCCGTTGTATTAGGTCACAAATTATGAATGTCCGGTTTGCTGCTTCTCAACGTTACCGATTTCTTTCAAAAGCTTTCAAACATCGTTGGATAGTATCGTTAAAACTTGCTGCTAATTCACGCGTAGTTTGAGATGTATCCGCTTCCACTGCAGCTTCCAGCTTATTATTATCGACCTTGCTCTCAGCTCGCTGACTTCATTTTGAAGATCAAAATCACCAGATCGGAACTTCCCCAACAATCGACTGGTGCGTTCGTTAGCCACATCCTTGCCAAACACTTCGTTGACTCTTTGAGTAGTCACTGCATTAGTTCCAGAAAAGAACTCATATTCGAAAAAACACGATTTTCCACTTACCCATGCTTTACAAAATTGAATCTGCAAAAGGCAATTCGGCGGATAATCACAAGACAAAACGTGCGTCTGAAAGACTGATGACGTACCCTTCACAATAAGAAGAAAACGCAAGAACTGTCAGAGTGACATATCAGAGGTATCGGACATGAAACTCGGTACTTGAGAAAATCTGACATTTCATACTTGACGTATCATTGACGTTTTAAGGGAGCTTTCCAGTGTGAAATTTTCAAAAAATCGATTTTTTTTTTGCTTTATCGAATAGTAGGGGAGACCGGGGCAAAATGGTATAGCGGGGCAAAACGGTACCGGGGCAAAATGGCACTGGGGCATAATGGGATCGGGGCATAATGGGATAGCAAAAAAATGAAGTTTCTTGGTGCTTGATTTGGGGCAAAATGGGATAGGGGCAAAATGGGACACACAAAAATGAAGTGTCGCAGCCCGCTGAATTTGGGGCAAAATGGGATGACAGGAAAATTCATGCTTCGGCTCTATGAAAGAGCTGTTGAAACATAATCTAATCTAAATGGTGCTTGTGGTTCGTTTCAGTCCACATATACGCAGATAATACGGACTGACCGATATATTTGTCGACACATATCCGTCGATTTCATGGGGACCGGCGGTCCTAGTTTCATAAAACAATTTACGTAAAAATTGACAAGAGTTAGATTTTCATCAATGGCTTGAAAATCAGTATCAGTAACGTGCAGTTGGCAGAAAATAAATTTAAAAAAAGACAAAGAAAGATAAAAACAAAAAAAACCATAAATTGCACGCGTCAGATTATAAAAATTACTTGATTATTTAAATAATTAATAACGACAAAGAAATTGTACCAATCGAATAAAAAGGCTCAAATAACAATTTACGTCAAGTTTGGTACAGTTCTGACCGCAGAATCAAAAATAATTGTTTAACAAACTTTAATAACAAATGGGCCCACTATTCATGTGCCCATGTTGACGATAACTTAATCGAGTCCGTTTGCGACAATTGTGCCGATAAAAATTAGCTTAGTTAAACAAGCAATAAAAATTAAACATTGCCACCGTTAAATTATAGTATCGTAAGTAGAGTGTGACCCAAATATCGTGTAACATTCAATAAAACCTGTTTTCACTCTTTTATTACTCCTCGTTTTTTACCCCTGCATTTCTTTCGCCTCTGCATCGAATTATTCCACTGTCCCATTTTGCCCCGATCCCGTTTTGCCCCAACCGCCTCTTTCTGAGGAGCCTGATTTCCTCCGGCCCATTTTGCCCCAGTCCCGTTTTGCCCCAATGACGTATTTTCCAGCAGTGTTGATTTTCACTATTCCATTTTGCCCCAAACCCGTTTTGCCCCGGTCCCATTTTGCCCCGGTCCCATTATGCCCCGCTATACCATTTTGCCCCGGTCTCCCCTATACACTCTTCCGAATATTCCCTGAAATTGTCATGCCGAAATTCAGATTATTTCGGTTACTGTACAGCATTTCTTGGAAGAAGGCAACGGAGCAAACGAGGCAAACGATTTACCTAAAATTTCCTCACTTGAAACTTTGAACGCGTTTTTCTCGAAACAGCATTTTTCAAAACGGTGTCCAACTTGGAGGGCAGAGTTTTAAAGCTATCGAGTTGAATTTTTTACACAATATTCTTAACGTCATTGTTTATCGTGCTATGGAAGCTTTTTTTTTGACATCTTCCTATTTTTTTGTAAAAAAAACTGCCAAAAAAAATGCTAAAATCGATACTTTTTGTTCAAACCGGCGCCATTTTTGCAAAAAAAAAGCCTCCATAGCACGAAAGCCAATTATATACCGATCAATAATCTTTTTGTGTTTTTTGTTTCAGATCAAAATTGTGACCCCCAACGTGGACACCACATCATTTCATCATTTTTATAGATATTAATTAATAAATAAATCGATCTTTAAAAAATTGTTTTGTATTCTTCAATACCCAATTAATATACAAAAAAAAACAGACCGATTAGATTATTTTTTCTTTAAAAAAAAAAATCGCGAAAAACAGCGATTTTTCGGGCTGTCACACTGGAAAGCTCCCTTAAACGCCTTGTAGTTTTGACGACGTTGCTTACATTTTTTAACAGCCATTGCTTTTGGAAGCAGCTCCGATGACCCGGAGTGACCCATGAGGTGCTTTATATCCCGCTTTTTCTTTTCACCATTTCCACGCCGTAAAATTCGTATATTTGGGTATTTTTATTAATGCATGTGCTGAACGAAATATATTTGCAGTGGCTATGTACCGGAAGCGATAATTCTCCTTGAATGCCTGGATAACGACGATTAAAAGGTTCGTTGGAAAGAAGGTACACAAGAAGAAAAAGAGATAAAATTTCAAAAAATAAAAGCTCCGGAAAGCATAAAGAAATCCAGGGAATTGCGGGCCATTTGCAGGCAAAGAGACCCCGTTAGCTTTTCTTCGTCTTCGACCAGCCATGCCTATCTATCTCGCCACTGTTTCCGCACTTTGATTGTACTTTGCTTCCCAGCCCTGTGAGTGGACCTCCGAGTATTTCTGGAGACGCTCCCACTCCGGCGAACTCCATAATATAGTCACGTTTTCTTTCCTTCGATTCCTTCTTCTTGCGATTCCCAATCGTTTAGTTTTATTTTAATTTTTCGCACCGTGCTTCGTTGACATTGCGAATGAGAATATTAAACAAAAGTGCCCAGGGTTCGTTAAGGATTTCCTAACCGGTGTGTCGAACGAAGCTCCAAGAGGGGAAAAAACGCCGAAGAAAATCGAAGCCAGACGAGACCCACAAGCGACGACAATCGTCGTTTTCACCCTACATGGAAGGCCAATCCAAGATGTAAAATCGATTGGGAAAAAACATTTGTATCGAAAATGTTCGGTGAATTTTGAGGCGAACGTTATTGTTGAAGTTCGATAAAAATAAAACGCCAGCTCCGATCAAAACGGACTGCAAACGTTCCCAATTTTGCGGTACAATCGTGACACCGTGATGGTATTACAATGCCGCGAGTGCACCCACGTTTCCCTCGAAGCACGTTCCACCCGGGAAAGCCTTTAGGCACGTTTTTACGCGGTTCCCCCCAGCAAGCGATTTACTTTGTTATTCGCTTTTGTGTGTATATTTTTCTATAGTGAAAAATGGTTGCAACGTTTAGGTAAACGTGAACGCACCGAGGACCGAAACAAGTTGAATTAACGACCTATCCGTGGAGGTAGTGAACGAGGAGAGCCTACACGTACAGTCAGTGGAGAGCTCTGAAGGGACTTTTGCTTTTGCACAAATATATACCTGCCTAGAAAAAAAAGACAGCCACGCGTTGCACCTTGCATCCTGAAAACTACATGACTTTCTACCCAGGCAGTGTATGCATGATGGTATACACCCATGTGACCAACACGGTTGGGCGATCAGGGTTCCGCTCCGTAGTTCAGTAGAAGAGACGAAAACCCAGCACATCGTAGAATATGAATTTTTGACTGAAGGTAGATGGTTGCATACTGAAAGTAACCCCAATAAAATGTTGCTCCTCGACTCGCTCCAACTCTAAGAAATAGGGGTTGAAAACTTAAAAATCGCCGTATCTCGATAATTAATAGCCCGATGAAAAAAGGTTTCGAACAAAAGTTGTTTGGAATAATAAAATTCGTATAAAGTTATCTGACGTCCAATCCCGTATCTTTGAAAATAGCGGCACAAAAACACGAAAGCACCACTGACCCAGACAAGGACGAATTTTCGAATCGTTTTTGTGTCGCTATTTTCAAAGATAGGGGATTAAACATCAAATAACTTTATACGTATTTTATTATTCTCAACGACTTTTGTTTGAAACATTTTTTCATCGGGCTATTAGTTATCGAGATACGGCGATGTTTAAGTTTTCAACCCCTATTTCTTAGGGTTGGTTGAGGGACATTTTATTGGGGTTACTTTCAGTATGCAAAAATTCATATTCTACGCTAAAAAGTGCTGGGTTTTCGTCTCTTTTACTGGATTACCGGCGGTCCTTCCAGTTAACGGGCTACATTTACCTACATGGATCAAAAAATTGGATTTTCCAAAAATATTTCATTCGATAGTGGGAAACTATATTCCCGATATTGGGTCATCGCATAAATAATGCGCTTTTTTATACTTTTATTCTATAAAATTACGATAAACAAAATACTTTTTTAACCAAAAACATAGTCACCTTCCCGATGTGCAATGCTTTGCCATCTGTCTGGCAGACTTTCCAGGCCCCCTTGCTAAAATTGAATTACCGGTGATGAAAAATGCGATAGCAAAAACCGCATTATCTACAGGATGGCCCTAAACTTCGACAAACTTTTTTCGAATTAGCCAATTTGCAAAGAGTCACCGATCAACCGCAACGGTTTATCTCGCGGATGTGACGTTTGCTCGGCGAATCGTTCCAGTTTGTGAATCTTCTCGGAGATGTTGCGTTTTCGTGCACCATCGTGTATCAAGGTCGACGGAAAATCTTTGTCGACAGCGACGT
Source organism: Ophion slaviceki (assembly GCA_944452715.1). Classification (NCBI taxonomy): domain Eukaryota; kingdom Metazoa; phylum Arthropoda; class Insecta; order Hymenoptera; family Ichneumonidae; genus Ophion; species Ophion slaviceki. The sequence goes on along the minus strand of OX101794.1, from coordinate 15,244,019 downwards.
CTATCCGCGGAAAGTTCGATGAGGAGGAGGGCATTCGAAAAGTTATCCCATACGTGCGGGTGACGATGTACACTGGATGTATAGCATTTGTAGTATCAGTTGACACGTACCATATCACGGAAGCGGTAAAACGCAAGACGACTGTACACACTCAGTGTCAAGGCGACGACGCGTGAACACTGCTCGAGAGGCGAAACTTGGCCCCGAAATGATTACATACGTCGATCCTTCCAAGTTTATCCACGTCTGTGTAGACACGATATTTGTCTACTTCGTCGTAAGCTTGCACGACGAAATAGCTGCTCTATCTCAGACTGTATTCGGTGTAGGGATTGTCAATCTCATCGCTAGTCAAACATTTCACCGCAGTGAACATACATTTGTTTTCATATTTGAGTATTAAGAAGTTTTGAAACAATTTACGTGGTGGTACCGTTTGATTCAAATTTATACAGTAAATTCTTTGTCATATACTGAATGCATCCTCCGAATTTTGAATCGATCGTCTACACAGTTTTTATATAATTTACAATTGAAGAAACACTTTTCTACAAAGGGAGACGTCTAATTGTCATAATGTAAAGAGAGACGAAATTGTCATAATGTACTGATTTGACAGTTGTCTGTAGGGATTTGACAGTTGACTGTAATTCTTTGACAGTTCACTGTACTGATTTGACAATTAAATGTATTGATTTGACAGTACTGATTTGATAGTATTGATTTGACCGTACTGATTTGAAAGTACTGATTTGACAGTACTGGTTTGACAGTACTGATTTGACAGTACTGATTTGACAGTATTGATTTTACAGTACTGATTTGATAGTACTGATTTGACAGTACTGATTTGACAGTACTGATTTGGCAGTACTGATTTGGCAGTACTGATTTGGCAGTACTGATTTGGCAGTACTGATTTGGCAGTACTGATTTGACAGTACTGATTTGACAGTACTGATTTGGCAGTACTGATTTGACTGTACTGATTTGACAGTACTGATTTGACAGTTTTCCACTTAGTACATTTTTGACAGTTTTTCATAACCTTTTAAATATTTTTTCACACTATCTCGTGTGTAAAGCTGCCATTCAGCGATGAGCGTAGGCACCTCCCTATGTTGAAAAGTGTTTCTTCAATTGTAAATTCTATAGAAACGCTGTAGACCATGAGTCGGCAACCTTTTGTTGTAAAAGGGCCAAATATTTTACGTGGGGATTAGTGCGCGCCGCACATTGGCTATATGTCGTGACAGTATACCTACATTTTAGGTATATCATACACTGTGTGTTATCATCCGTCACTTGCAGGGTTGTCAGACGTCATTTATGTTAAAGGACACTCCCATTTTCAGACCCAAAAATGGGTCTTGTCCCCTATTTTGAAATCGAGAATAGAGCACAATACTTCGTCCTTTTTTGGAAAAAGTGAACGCATTATATGGAAAATACGTTGAATCGCGTCAGTGGCTGCGTATGTATGAAGATTTGTATATTAAAACCTCTCTTGACGAAAATAATAGAAAAAAAGAAGCTCGAAAAAGTTCTTGAAAAAAGGATTCAGATTCCAAAATCAACGGATGAGAACAAGTATCTGCTAAAAATAATACAATACGTATTTTCCATCCCAGTGTCTAACGCGCAGGCCGAAAGGATTTTTTCCTTGTGTACGAATACGTGGACCAAAAACCGAAATAAGTAAGATATTGATACTGTAAAAGCGGAACTACAAATACAACAGAACTTCAACATGCAATGTAAAGAATTGTATAATTTCATTATAAGAAACGAAGAAGCACTTCAAGCAGCAAAGAGTAATGTCTACTCTCAAAAGTCTACTTTCAAAAGTCAGCCAAGTCTACTTTCAAAAAGAGTAATTTTGTATTTGTTTTTATGATAGGTATTTTTCATTCTTGTTCATTATCAAATAACTAAGTACTTACTATTTCGATTATACGGCTTCGATTAACGACTACGATACGTTGCGTATTAAAATTGCTCTTTTTATTAATAAATGTCGCTACTGAAACCATAACAGAGCATTTTATTGAAAACAATATGATGTCCATTATTTTCATCAATGGTCCTTTACTTTATTTTATCAAATCCTCGAAAACAGAAAACGAGAGCTGGCAATCTTAGTCCCATGCGTTGAGCCATGATGATCGATTAAATATTTGGAGGGTACATTCAGGATATGACAAAGAATTCACTGTATAAATTAGAATCAAATGGTAACATATCCTTAATTGTCTCGAAACCCTTAAGCACCTCCAATGTTCTTTCGTGTGTTCTTGCCGGCTCTCACAAATCCCCACTCATTGTACTTTCAGCCCGCACGTGTTCCCTCACTACTTCCTGTATCTGAGGCACTCCTCGGAGTGTTGCCCACAGCCGCTCTTTCCTGGTGCGCTACTGAATCAATTTTCACGAGGGCACAGGGAAACTGTGGAAAACCCACGCCGAAAAGGGCAGCTGTGTTCAACCGAGGTTCATCAGCGTTGTCGTTGGAAACTCGGTGAAGCACGATCTAGAAGTCGAGTGTGAGCATATTTGGGTGAGATCGAACTGGCATTCATCTGATTCAGTGCAAAAATGTGTATGGGCATCCAACAGGAACTAATCAAGTGTCCACGACACGCCCCGCTTCGCTAGGAGTCAAGTGGTCGAAGCTACTGGAACGGAAAACGGTCAGGTTGGGGTTCTAGATTGGTAGTCGGTATAGTTATATTGGGGGATGTTCAGCTGCTGTTAACCCCAGTATTTAATAACAAAGACCATTCAGGCTCCCTCTGCTCTACTTGAGCAAGCGTATTAAATTACAGCTCATCAACACTTGGGAAATATTTATCGTTGCCAATGGGGGTGGTGAGGTTGCCTCTCAGTAATAGGCCAGTAAGAGAGACGAAGACCCAGTGCGTTTTAGCGTAGAATATGAATTTCTGACTAAAGGCAGATGGTTGCATACTGAAAGTAACCCCAATAAAACTTTGCCCCTCATCTCGCCCGAACTCACAAAAAAAGGGGTTGGAAACTTTAAAATCGCCGTATCTCGATTAATAATAGCCCGATCAAAAAAGGTTTCAAACAAAAGTTGTTTGGAATAATAAAATTCGTATAAACTTACCTGACGCCCAACCCCCTATCTTTGAATCTAGCGGCACAAAAACGATTCGAAAATTGGAGGTTGATGCGTGTGCGAGCGGAGTAGACAATTCGCTGCGTCCTTGGCTGCGTCAGTGGTGCTCTCGTCTTTTTGTGCCGCTATTTTCACAGATAGGCAATTGGACGTCAGATAACTTTATACGTATTTATTGGGGTTACTTTTAGTGCGCGACATTTTATTGGGGTTACTTTTAGTATACAACCATGTACCTTCAGTTAAAAATTCATATTCTACGCTGAAAAGTGCTGGGTTTTCGTTTCTTTTACTGGACTATAAAGGTGATTTAAAAAGACAGGGCGATCCTAAAGAAAGAAGCACACAGACATGGTTCGCCGTATTTGTTGCTGCATGATCTGGATTTGCTTGTTCTCCATTTTTTAATGCTATTAACTATTAGGCTTGCAGAAAGGGTCTACTTGATATATTCTATTTTTACAAAGAGTTGTATCTTTCTCTCAATGTGAACATTTTCTTCAATGAAACTTACGGCGGAACACCACTGTGATGGGTCGAAAAATCGATTTTTTTGGATTTTCTCAAAGTATACATATTCAAGAATATGTGAAAAAATGTTCATGTTAAAGCATTGAAAATTCACCAAATTACAAATGATTTAGTGAGAGCAGGTAGTGCAACGATTTACGTATACTAAAACTTTCAATCGTGTTTTTCTGGAAACGGCTTTTCTCGACCTGGCCGGAATCATAACTCTTGTTATAATTGTCCGATTTTTAATTAGAAGACCGAAACTTTCTGTAATTGCAGTAGCTGTCGATGTACGTAGCCAATTTTTTAGTTCAGTATTTTTTAAGCCCCCGAATGTAAGTAAAAATTTCGCACATGACACTTTTTCAAACACCTGTTATGTTGTGATTTTTTTTACGAAAAACGTCGACGTACCACCATAACTACATTTATATAGATTATAGAACTTTTTTATTTTTCAGACCAAACATCGTCAAGTTATCTATCCGGCCGTTGGGCCACATTTTTTACACAGGAACTCAATACCTCAATAACGTGGTTAATTCATAATTTTATTAAATTAAAATTTACACGAAATAAGTTCGATGTGTGCTTAATAAAATACCTTTTTTCCAAACCATAGTAAAATAATGTAATAGACAAAAAATAGAGAAAAACGACCTTTTTCGGCCTGTTACAGTGGTGTCGTCCCTTTAAAGTGTACCATAATGTTATCATTATTTTCGCTATGAAAATCGAGCTTGTATTGTGGGAACGATTTGCCGAAAAAAAACACTAAATTATTAAACAAAACGATTGATGATTTTTTTACGTATGGGAAATAACATTTCCGGATGGCCGATTAAAAAACCCAAAATTGTGTAATTTTTGTGAGTCGATCAGTTGCAATATACAATGCGAATTAAATTCATTATTATTCTTTCCCTATGAAACTCCAACCCTCATTATGACGATATTTGGCTGAAAAAAAAGTGCACGAAGTTTCCGGAAAAAGCGATCAGCTATTTTGTCGCTTGTTTTAAACACAGAGTCCGGAAGAACTAAGAGAAAACCTCAATCTTGTACAATTGCATTGAATACGATCATTCCAAAATGAAATTCCTTATGATTATTTTCGCTACGAAAGTCTAACCCCAATTTCAATTTGTTGTACGATATAACTATATGTAACAATAAATATTCGGTGAATAAATGAAATCGAGGGAAAAAAATACTGACCAGGCATTGGAAATTTCCGATCTTTTTCCGCTCTGTTTTCGCATGTCAGCATTGAAAAGTTGCTATTTTCTCGCGCTCTTGGATAAACGAATGAGTAATTCTTATCATACTCCCAGCCGGTTTGACTTTTCCGCTTCCTCTCACATCACGAGAGGGTATTAGCGTTGAATCGCGTTGGTAAGTTAATTGCCTCTCCCATCGCAGCCGTCCACCTTAATTAGCAAGAACAGCGGGCGCAAAAGGTGCGAGGGATTAGGGGTGGGGGGTGCAAAGCTGCTTGAGAACCAAACGGGAGGCTCTCATCGTGCACGAATTGCCCGACGCACAGCGCGCACTCTTTATATCTCTTGCCAACAATTTACTTTTCCACGTGTACATAGACTGTGCAAATATTGCAACCGGTGAAGTGGAAAAATGCGAATCAATTTTGAAAACGAGTCAATGTGTAGGATCACGAAACCGCAATGAGTTCAACAACTCATAGAATTAAGAGGAGAAAAAAAGCAACAAACGTAAATTTAAACGAGTGTCGTAAAGTCCATGGTCGATTGAATTCGATTCATAGATACAATCGAACGATCGATTGAGAATTATTTGTCTTACTAACCAGCCGGAGTTACCCTCACTTCGCTCGGATAAAACCAGCCACCTCCTTTCAAACGTGAATTAAAAGAATGAAAAATGAACAAGAAGTCCCTTCGGTGTTTCAAAACCGTCTGGAACATTCAAGAACATTCTCGAACATCCTGGAACATTCTAGAACAGTCCCGAAAATCCTGGAACATTCTAGAACATTCTAGAACATTCTAGAACATTCTCGAAAATACTGGTACATTCTGGAACATTTGAGAATATTTTGGAACATTCCAGAACATTCCCGAACATCCTGGAACATTCTAGAACAGTCTGGAACATTCTAGAACGTTCTCGAACATCCTGGAACATTCTAGAACAGTCTCGAAAATCCTGGAACATTCTAGAACATTCTCGAAAATTCTAGAACATTCTCGAAAATCCTGGTACATTCTGGAACATTTGAGAACATTTTGGAACATTCCAGAACAGTCTGGAACATTCTAGAACGTTCTAGATAATTCTAGAACATCCTGGAACCTTCTAGAACATTTTCGAAGATTCTATAACATTCTGAAGCATTCTAGAATGTTCTAGAACGTGCTGGAACATTCTAGAATATTGTAGTGCATTCTCGAACATTCTGGAACATTCTCAACTCGTCTGGAACATTCTATAACATCCCCGAAACTTCTGAAGGATTCTATAATATTCTGTTACATTATACAACATTCTTCAACATTCTGGAATATTCTAGAACATTCTGTCTGGAACATTGTAGAACATTCTGGAACCTTCTAGAACAATCATTCTGGCCAGTCGCGGCCACTTTGGCGCTCGATTTCCAGCTGCTTCACCGACTTCCCATGAGAAGTCCATTGGTGCGACCCTATTTTGACACCCGTATCTCCGAACCCAAGCCCTACAGTTCCAAACCGAAACCTTCTTCATGGATGGGGGATGGAGGGCTACCATACCATACAACCCTCATGGGGCTGCGGGAGTGGGTTGGAGAGATATACCGGCGCGTACGGACAAACCCATTACATTTATTATCTATATTGATTTACTCATTCTTATTGTTATCCCACATCTTTTTTGCAGATTCAGTTTCTAGATTTCTGATAATGTTGTTGAAGTTAGCATCGTTGGAATGCAACGATTTTCACTTTTCATTTTCGTTTTTCTCAATTTTTATTGTTATCCAAAATCATTTTCGATAGACTTAGGTTGTAGGTCTCTAATAAAGATCATAAAATATTTCGAGATAGCTTTTATTTGCCAAAAAAATGGGCAATTGGCGAAATATCATTTTTGTTGCATTTCAACGATGCAAACTTCAACATCATTAAGGGGTTACCCCCACTTGCGATTTTGAAAAAATCGATTTTTTTCATTGCATTTTTTTGAAGTATAAGTATCCGGGCCCATACTTCTGTATGGGCCCGGAATAGATGACTCTATGTAAGTTTACAAAAAAAAATATTTTCTTCGTGTAAACTGAAATTGAAACTTTAAACGCGTTTTTCTCAAAATGGCATTTCTGAAGTCGGTGACCAAGATTACTTGAACACTAATGAACCGATCTTCTTGAAATTTTGCAGGCTTATTTAATACATAAAAATGTAGTCTTTAATCGTTCGATTTTTTTTTTCGAAAACAAATGGCCGTTTTATAGCCAAAAAACGGCCGTTTTTTTTCGTTAAAATCGAACCATTAACTTTGACTGTCCGCCATTTTGTGAAAAATGAATCTTTTTTAAAATCCTTCGATTAAAGACTAGTTTATACTTATATTTGACTAAATCCATCCGCATTTTTTTTCAGATGATCCACTTCGCCGCAATGTTGGTCACCGCAAACCGTGTATATAAAAACATTATTTCATTGACGGCTATTTGCCACTAAACAATGTAATATTTTTCAATAAAAAAATTACTGAAAGTTCTTCAAGATGTGTTCTTCAAGATGGTATATTGATCGATTAAAAAAGTTTTGCAGTTTTCTTTAAAAAAATTCATGAAAGAGGCCTTTTTTGCGCTACAAGTGGGGGTAACGCCTTAATAACGAGCGAGAAAAACGTTCGAGTGATAGCAATAAAAATCTGCTAAACAAAAGTAGAATAGAAAAAATTGTCCTCGCTTTCGAACAATGCAAACTTTATCATGGAATTTTATGTGGAATGGACATGGTCGATTTTTTATCCCATGCGCAATCTCTACTCGAAAGGTTTCGCTGCCCTATCGACGAACATTTCATTTCTCGTTCTCTCCCGTTATTTTTTTCGTCATTACAACAAACGTCGTTTTTAAAAAATACATCAAATGATAGACTCACTCTCTCGATGTTACCACCGCTGACGACTTCCGGTGTATTTACGCACACGACCCTCTTCAGCCGCAATTTGTTCACGTGAAAGGCCGATCCGTAACAGTACATGAGAACCATCGTTGTGGGAAAATAAAAACAGCAACAGGCGAGAATCCTGAAAGAACGAAAAAATATACTTTTTTCACAATTCGCGTTATCTTTTTTTATCAATTTTTTTCATTTTTATAATTCGTATTTAGAGAAAATGTCGCGACGCTGGACGTTGTGTTGGAAGGAAGAGTTGCGCACCTACCTAAACGAGGCCTTGGCGAAGAATGGATCACAGGCGAGCAGCCCCGAACCATTGAAGTAGTAACCACCGCTTGGCAATACTAGACTGCCGAATATCGCTACGCTCGCTATCCACGTGGTCGACATGACAGCCATGCAACCCTGACGCATGTAATACTGAAATTTCACGAAAATAAACCAAGCAATAAAATCGTGTCGATCGAAGTTAATTGTCATATCGCTCTTATGACACATACTGTTGGAAAAAATTAATGATATGTAGAACGCGTTGATTTAAGGGGATATGCCAGGCCGGAAACTTTAAAAAATCGTTTCTTTTAAATATTTTTATAGTGTGAACTTTCAAGAATATTTTGAGACCAAACGGACCCTGAAATTTAAAAAATTGACGAATTTACACCTATTTACCGCGGTCCGTCGATTTGAACGCGATTATCTCGAAACTACATATCCTGACACGGCGGGATTGATGTCTTGAGTAAAATTCACACTATTGACTTGAATTTGCACAGTTAGCGTTCAAAAAGTAGTCATTTTCGGTTCACGATCGCATTTTTTTTATTGGATAAACCATTTGTTAATAACAATGACTTCATCATGTTGTTTTTCAAAAAAAATGTGGTTTTCTTTGCCAAAGCTGTCATTTTTCGTATTTTTCGAAATTTCGAAAAGTGTATCGTGAACCCATTGCCAGTTGGATATATTTGAAGAAACTTGTGTTTGTTTTCGTTTCCGATCACATTGGAGCCTGGTATAGATGGCGCCGGTTTGGGCCTCGCCGCTGGAGGACTGCAACGCCAACTGCAGGACCACGAAAACTTTGAAAGATTTTCGTCCGAAAAAATTACAATGTAACCACAAACATGTGTACAACATGCTGGGAAAAAAGTAATTTATAGCAACCAATGTGTTACGAGAAAAAAATTCATCACCCTGACCCTTCAAATTAGGCTTCCAGACAGGGATATTCTAAAACAATTTTTCAATCTCATCGTTCTCCGATTCACAAGCCTAAAATCAATAAATTACGAAAATTATGTTTGCTTCATCCAAATTCGCAAACCGTGGCTGCATCCATTATTCGAACGAATAGCTTCTTAGCTGAGAAGTTACTAAATGTTTTGCAATCTCCATGTGCAAATTTAAATCATCCGTGGGATACTAATCCAAGGCTAATCAATAAATGAATCTCATGAATGAATTACTATTACTATTTATAATTCATCTGATAATAATAATAGTTCACAAATAATAATCCAATCATTAAAATAAAACCATTTACTAAATGAAACACGATTAATAATAAACTAATAATATTGTAATAATATTAATAGTTAGTGAATAATGATCTAATCAATAAAATCAAATTAATGATATAATGATAATATCAGTTCGTAAATAATAATCTAATTAATATAATTTTAATGACTATAATAGTTCATCAACAATTATCTAATTAATAAAATTCAACGAATTAATAAATCAGATAAAATTACTAAAAATTTAAGTCTTTTCGTCCGTTTTCCAACATCAACACGTAGCCACTTTTTACACTCTTATTTTTAATAATCCCTACACATCTTAAATTGTACATCAGAGGGTCATAATGGTTGGTATGAAAAAAATAATTGTGTCCAAAATGAAATACATTAATATTGCTCGTTCATTATTTTCCTGTGCGACGAAGTAAAAATGAAAATCCAAAGGGACGAGGGGAGGTCCTGGAGGCGACCTGTCCAAACGAGCAAATGATCGATGGTTCGGCAGCGGCCCAATTCCCTTGAGTTGCAATACCGTTCAAATTACCTCGATAAACCCACTATTAGGAACGCCTACAGCATTTATATACATATATACATATGCATACATACATACATACATATATATATATATATATATATATATATATATATATATATACACACACATACACACACACACACACATATATATATACATATAAATGTGTATGTATGTGTCAAAGAGGTACGGGAGAATGAAAAAGTGAGGGAGAACTCTACTGGACACCTCTTTCCTCTCTGTGCTGCGGCTATGAAAAACTGCCCTGTACAACAGTTCATAAACAATAATTCATTTAACAATGAACCGGTTTCGCGCCACGAGGGTATATAACGACCACATTTATTATTTTATCTCGTTTGTTTTCTATCGTTCGGAAATGTTTATTTATTAATCGTCCATAATGGCAGATTCGGATACACAAAAATTCCAATGGCCTTCTGATGGAAAACGATCATGACTCCCACAAAAAAAGGAAGATCAGACGCTTCAGCGATCATAATCAGAAAATGAAAATTGTCCATTGATGTACAAATTTTTAGAAGTGAAAGGGAATCGATAAATCTTAGGTTCACGAATAAATTGGGAAAAATATTTCCAAGCCATGTCGAAAAAAGAATTGCGTGACTTTTTTGGAGTTGTTTGAATTAGATTGAATTGTTTTTTGAAAACACGTCGGAACAAAATAGAAAAGTATAGACGGTTATAAATATACTGTATACGTACATAAACGTAAGTAGACAATTTATATGAAAATTCCGCACTCGAAATATTAGACGTGTTTTTTTGGATATGTCGTTTTCCAATACGGTGTACACTCTCAAAGAAAGAGCTTTCAAGCTATCCGTCTCAAATTTTGACACTACATTCTTCACGCCATTTTTTATCTTGCTATGGAAGCTTTTTTTAAGGCGGGATGTACATTTAGGCAGGAAAAAATAAGCTATGTTGAAGGATTTTTTAAACCAAGAAATAATTATTCTACAATTATCAAACTTTAGGTATACTTTAATAGTATATTTAAGTATACGAAACAAATTTTTAAAAATTAATTCATCATCAAAATGACGGAGCTGGGGCAGAGTGATAGAGCAAGGTCGCCGCGGGAGTTGAGAATCGGCGTGTAGTCTAGCTTCCCGTAGACTTTGATTTTCAAAAAAGTTCAAACATTTTTTCAGTTAGAACATGTATAGTTTCTATGTGACGGTAATTAAAATGAAGAAAATGCAAATTTAAGAAAACGGCACGCATTTACAAGAAAAATTAACATTTTTTTCGCAGCGATAAAAAAATCAACATCGATTTTTTTTATCGCTGCAAATGTATATCTCGCCTTAATCTTCATCTTTTTTTAACGAAAAACTGTCGAAAAAATATGCAAAATTCGATACTTTTTTTTTCAAACAACCGCCATTTTGTCAATTTTTATTTTTGAAAACCTCCATAGCAAGATAGGCTTTCATACTGATGAATAATCTTTTTACAAATTTAGTTTCAGATAATATTTACGGCCACAACCGTGTACACCGTGAGGACTCTTTTTTCGGACGTATTCTCAAAGGTTAAAAAAATGTGAAAAAATAAATATAAATGAACGTTCAAATATTTATTTTCTGTTCTTCCTGAGTGCTTTGATTCGACATAAAAAAATCGGACTGATTAGCGTATTCTAACAATCGAAAAAAAAAATCTTGAAAATCAGCTATTTTTCGACCCGTTACACTGTGATGGTTTCTTAAGGGCTAAGGCCACAGTAGAACTTTCAAAATATCGATTTTTTTTCTCGCTAAAACGGTGCTTTACCATCATCATAATAAGTTACTATTCGATTTATAGCGAGAACTTTTTTTTTCACCGACTTTGAGCGCATAAAGTAAGCCCACATCTGGCACGGCTAGAGGCATATGTAAAACTTTAAACGCGTTTTTCTCGAAACAGCTTTTTCCAATTCACGTGACAAATAACTTCAACAATTTTCACTCGATTTACTTTAAATTTAAAAGTTATTTTTCTAATTGAATTTCGCAGAGAAGTACGTACGGCGTTTCTGATTAATCGTAAACTTTTCATTTTATGAGCAGTTTTATACGAAATTTTTCACTCAAAATTCAAGTTTAATTCAAATTCAAGTTCAAATACCTACAACTTTTGAATAAAACAATTTTTTAATTCCGTACGTACTTCTCTAGGTATTCTAATGTAGATTGCGAGAATTTTTGTTTTTTGTTCTAGATAAAAAATGGTGGATGCTGAATGTCGAGCGGCGGAGCGCCAAAAAAAAGATGACAAAAGAAAATATTAGTAGTCGGCCATTTTGTACATCGAAAAAAAAATATATATATATATATAAATATTTATTTGAACTTGAATTTTGAGTGAAAAATTTCGTAAAAAACTTTAAACATACTAAATAGATGTGTAATTAATTTTATGAGTCAATCACTTTTACATACGACAAAAAATGGTTAAATTCGCACATGATTTTACACCCGTTACTGTGGCCTAACCCCTTAAATGAGTAATTAAATAACGATACGCCAAATGGTAAAGTAACGTCAACGTTGCAATTATTTGATGACCCATAGGTCTCGATCGTTTTTTAACCGTTCGTGCCATTTTTTTTCTCCACTATTGGTAAATCCCCTTGGCAATGTTCACCCTTCGACAGGCGATAAAAAAAGTTTATTCGATTCCACGAAGATCCGCATTAACGCCGTGTACTTTTTCTTCGGGATTCAATTTGCCCACCGACTTGCTCTTTTCTTTCGTCCTCGTTTGCTGCATTTTTTTTCATCGATAAATCTTCGATAATTCCCTCGTGATGACAGGGCTTTGCCGTCGATATTTCTTGCCTATCCGCAGACTCGGCGATTCGTCTTATTTGCCTCTCGTATTTTTATTTGAAGCGCGTTGCTTCATTTCGCGCATCGAAAAATGTAATACATGCAGTATCGGATTCGTGAGTTCTCTCGGTGATGTATATTCGCCGGGACTATCGTCGAGGCAAAACAGAAAAATGGATATACACGACATTTCGTATGTCTATATGTGTGCAAAAACTTGGACGGTTGAATAGGACGAGCTTTCGAAAAAAAAGAGGTCATCGCTCGCATTTTTCAATTTACAACCCGCGTAACAGCAGAAAAGAAGGAAAATCCGAGATCCGTCTGTCTGTCGGAGTTTTGGCTCGATATCGAATCACGTCCGGGTGCACGAGAAATGAAGAATGTACAGATGGATGAGATAATGGTGCGTGGTCGTTTTTGCAATATGCAAAAAAATTGCCCAACGAATTTACATTCCCGTGACTATTGTATCGTAAAGATTTTTATATTCATAAAGTAAATTATTAATCGGTATAAATTAGATGTCTCGCACGGAAAATCCCTGATATATTATCAACCGGTGGATAAAAATAATGGAAAAAAATCAAGTAAACGATTACGAACGCAAAGGTATCACGAGAAAATAAAAACGTTTTCTATATAATTACCAAAAACGAATTCCGTATTTTTTTTTAACGGGTAAAACCCTCGAGGCTTGTCACATTTTCAGAAAAAATCTCAGATGCATTCTCCATGGAACTGCGTACGGAATTTACGATTGGTTATTAACTTTTTTTTATAAAAATTTACTCGAGTGGTTTTTTGCTCAAAATCGAAAGTTTTCATTCAAATCTGCACTACTTTTTTAAAATAAGGTATTTTCAAATTTCCGTCCGCAGTTCCATAGCTTTTTGTATATATTTTCAGATTTTTTCGGCTTTTTGTTCTAGGTTGACAACTACGGGAGAAATCTTTCCGGCCGCGGAACACTTTGCACGTGAGGTACCGTAAAAAGGGGGTTACTTTGACATCAAGGGTGGCTTTTACATTTTTTCACTGTCAAAGCAATCTAAGAAGCTATAGTTAAAATTTCGAGTCGATTAGACGAAAATTGTTCGAGTTCTGCTGCGTGCCGATTTTAAAAACATGATTTGGAGAAAATATATATTTTTTTTTATATTCCTTTAAATTTTCATTTAAAAAAAATGTACACGAAAAAAAAAATGATTCTCTCTAAACCTCGAAATAAGTTTAATGTATGCTTAATAACATACCGTTTTTTCGAATGCCAAATAAATAATCCAGTAGACAAAAAAAATCGGTAAAAACTACCTTTTTTCGGCCTGTCACAGTGGTGCCCTCCCTTAATAAAGATGACAATTTGATTGTAAAAAATCGTTGTTTTTTATTTAATTCCCTGAATGATGCACTAAATATTATCATCTTTTATTAAAATGATGTCAAAGTAAACCTTAATCTTTGACATAAGTTGCATTTCAATGCCTTGTCAATGAAACCCCACACTGAAGGTTACTTTGACACTTTAAAAAAATATATATAAAATTGCAATTATATATATTAAAAGATATTAAATATATTAAAATAAAATTGTGTATTAAAAATGTAAAATTGGGGGTTGGTCGGGCTTGACTTTCTTATACACTTGACAGACAAAGGACACATTGTTCCATTGGAGCAAAAAAAGGTGGCATTTAGAAGGTTAAAAAAAAGTTACCTACAAAAACCTTCCTAAACCTGTTCAAAGTACCGTAAGACCTGTTTTACGGTACTCTGCAGTCTTAGACTGGCGCCGTGACTGTTAATTGAAAAATTATTAAAATTTTTTTGTACGCTTAAAGCTTCGAGAATAAAGTTTCCCAATTCAATTTTTTTCTGCTTTCGTTGTACTCGTTAAGAAAAATGCTTCAAGCTAGACTTTTTTGAAGAGCTGTAATCACTTTAGTCTTCAATCAACTACTTCATTGTTTACTACGTATCGATATAGTAATTAATCGAATCTAGTGGTCGGTTCACCACTTCGGCTATGTCCCAAGCAGTATCGGCGTGGACCAAAACTTGGATGGGTGACCGCTTACCCGCGTGCACAGTCGACATTACTTCGAACGTCTATTTGATTAATTCCATAAATCCGCATGGAAAGCTCGTGTGACAGCTGTCAGTTCTGACAAGTAGTACAGATGTACGTGCCAGCCAACTTCAATTTTCGCTCTCCTACCAAGCGCGGGCACATTGCACTTACAAATCGCCCCAATACCGTAAATTCACGAAATACGACATACGACTCGGTGGCATAATCCATTGATTCCCGAATTAACAGCTTATTAGCGCGGCGAAGGAGAGAACGAGGAGAACGGAGAAAAGGCAGATGAAAAATAGTTCAGGGTGGATGGCGAAGCCGCGAAAAAAAGAAAGCTGGAGAGTAGAGGGGTGTGCAACATATTTTACCGTCAACGGCAAACACACTTGCTCGTTCCCAGCTACACCAGCATGTATGGACTCACCACCGAAACCACAATGATAACTCGTCCGAATAAACTCACGGAACAGAATTTTTAACGGTCCGAAATTCTGAAGGCCTTTTCGTGCGCGACAACCGTGGGCGATATAAAAAATATGTCATGGATGCGAAACCTTCCAGTCGAAAACGCCTCGTTCGTGATTCGGCTTCGTCACATTTTTTTTTCTTCAATTGGACAGTGTATTATGAATATAAAATTATTTTGGCAGTAAGAAATTTTGGCACCCGGACATCAACATAATTTTGACAGTCTCATTTGTCAAAATGAAAAACGTGTTAAAAAAACGACTTTGATAGAATTTTTTGTGTTACCTTTTGGTAGAATAATATAGGATGAGTATAATGTGGAAATGAGATTGGGACAAATAAAAGCTTGTTTGGAAAAGATTTTTTTTTTCTCTTGGAAAAAAGGTCGTGTTTTCGAAACTGAAAATAAAATGATTGTTATCAAACATTCGTTGTCATGGTCAGACAATCTTTTGATTGGTTCTCGTTGATTGGACGGAGAATTATTTGAGAAAGCATCCAAAAATCATTCTAAAAGACAGCGATATTTCAAAAATGGATTGTCACAAGTGTTAAGGGGTTAGGCCACTCTAGAGGCCGAAAAATAGGCTTTTTGGGGATTTTTTTAGAAAAACTACAAAATATTTCGAGATTGCAAAGAAGGGTGTTTATCATACATATCAGTGACTGTATACAATAATAGTTTTGAAGCGTTTAATTTCAAAATGGCGGCTGTGCAGTGTTTATCTCAAAACTGCATTTTTTAAGTTGGCCGGAAAGATAAGTCAGACAATTTTCAACCGATTCACTTAAAATGTTGAATATATCTTGAAAAGTACATTGTCTATAGAAGTCTATGGAATGACAATTTTTTGGGCAAATTTTTCTCTTTCCAAAAATTTACCTAAAAAAATCGTCAGATAATTGTTAATAACAAATGGACTATGCAATATAAAAAAATCCTATGTACTTCCATAGACAATGTATTTTTCAAGATATATTCAACATTTCAAGTGAATCGGTTGAAAACTGTCTGAGTTATGTTTCCGGCCAACTTGAAAAATGCGGTTTTGAGATAAACGCTGTACAGTCGCCATTTCGAAATTAATCGCTTCAAAAAAATTATTGTCTACAGTCACTGATATGTATGATAAACATCATTTTTGTAATCTCGATTTGTTTTGTAGTTTTTCTGAAAAAAAATCCCCAAAAAGCCTATTTTTCGGCCTCTAGAGTGGCCTAAGGCCTTAATAAATATTAGAACAGTGAAGGTACTCCAATTAAGGGGTTTCGGGACAATTGACGAAATGTTACCATTTGATTTGAATTTATAAAGTATATTAATTGTCATTTACTGAATGTACCCTTCAAATTTTTAATGAATCGTCTACACCGTTTCTACAAAATGTATAGTTGAAAAAACACTTGTCAACACAGGGAGATGCGACTTACCGCTAAATGGCAGTTTTACCCATGGAAAAGTGTGAAAAAATGTTTGAAATGTTTTGCAAAACCGTCAAGTCACTCAGTACATTACGGCAATGTTGTCATCGGTGTCATAATGTACTCCTTATGTTGTCTGATCACAGGCATTTCCCAATGTTAAAAAGTGTTTTTCAATTGTAAATTTTATGGAAAGGGTTTAAACGATCGAAAATTTGGAGAGTGCATTCAGCATATGACAAAGAATTTACTGTATAAATTTGAAGCAAATGTGTAAAATTTTGTCATTTTTCGCGAAACTCCTTAATTTTTATCTCTATAATTCCTGGCGTCGGAGTTTCCACTGTTACGATGCAACGGAAAATCTTTTTCATTTCTTCATTCTGATCATCATCCAAAATCCTTTGATGCAGTTTTATGCTGCAGATCTCTGATAAGTAACCTAAAAAGCTATTGGGTGAACCAAACTCTGACAAACGTTTGTGATCTTCATAGCGCTGATTAAAGAAATTGGAAATCTCAGCAAAGTTAAGGGATCATCACAGTGTAAAATTTTTAAGTTTTTCGCTTCATCCAATAGTATAGACGGTTATAAACATGCTGTTCAATTTTTGGGGCGAAATTCGAATTATTCCGGTTGCTATAGCCTTTCTCAAAAAAAGGGATTCGACCAGCTGCGTGAGACCTGGCGCGGACGGACGCGATTTTCTCGAAATATCGTTTTTCAAAACGGTGTACACTCTCAAAGGAAGAGTTTTCAAGCTATCCGTCTCAAATTTTGACACAACATTCTCTAGGCCATTCTTTATCTTGCTATGGAAGCTTTTTTTAAATCTCCATGTTTTTTTTAACGAAAAACTGTCGAAAAAATAGGCTGAATTCGATACTTTTTTCGGACCGCCGCCATTTTGTCAATTTTGATGAAAAAAAAAACCACCGTAGCAAGATAAAGTTTCAGATAATATTTACGGCTAAAACCGTGTACACCGTGAGAACTCTTTTTTTGGAATACATTTTCAAACGGTAAAATTTTTTTTTGTAATAAAAATAATCGATTAAAAATTTATTTTCTGTTCTTCATTAGCACTGTCGCCGAATACCCATAAGTGAATATCCATAAGTCGAATATCCATAAGTATGAATATCCATAAGCACGAATATCCATAAGTCGAATATCCATAAGTCGAATAACCATAAGTGGAATAACCATGAGTCGAATAACCATCAGTCGAATAACCATAAGTCGAATAACCATAAGTCGAATAATCATAAGTCGAATAACCATAAGTGGAATAACCATAAGTCGAATAACCATCAGTCGAATAACCATAAGTCGAATAACCATAAGTCGAATAACCACAAGTCGAATAACCATAAGTCAAATAATCATAAGTCGAATAACCATAAGTCGAATAACCATAAGTCGAATAATCATAAGTCGAATAACCATAAGTGGAATAACCATAAGTCGAATAATCATAAGTCGAATAACCATAAGTCCAATAACCATAAGTCGAATAACCATAAGTGGAATAACCATAAGTCGAATAAGCATCAGTCGAATAACCATAAGTCGAATAACCATAAGTCGAATAACCATAAGTCGAATAATCATAAGTCGAATAACCATAAGTGGAATAACCATAAGTCGAATAATCATAAGTCGAAAAACCATAAGTCCAATAACCATAAGTCGAATAACCATAAGTCGAAAAACCATAAGTTGAATATCCATAAGTGAGTATAGAGTAGAAATGAGTGCTAGAAATGGTGGGAGGTAGAGATAAGTGAGTTTGTTTGGGTTTGTTTGGGTTCCCTCTATACTCACTTTTCCTCTATCACCCGCCATTTCTGGCACTCATTTCTACTCTATACTCACTTATGGATATTCACTTCTGGATATTCACTTATGGATATTCGACCTATGGATATTCGTACTTATGGATATTTGACTTATGGATATTCACTTCTGGATATTGGCACTTATGGATATTCTACCCCAATCCTTCATTAGTGCTTTGATTTGACATTAAAAAATCAGACTAACAAGCGTATTTTAACCATCGAAAAATCGCGAAAATCAGCTGTTTTTCGACCCGTTCCGCTGTGATGATCCCTCAATGCTGATTGCATTACGCCAAAGCAAATTGCAGCATCACCATGATTCACTCTTATCTATCGTCCGAATCGATTTTATCAGTTTTCCACGACAGCTGTAAAGAGCAGAAAAAATAAAAACACGTCTCCCTATTCGGCGTGAAATGCCCCGTCCACTGAAAGCTTGATCGCATTTTTCACCCCGAACTTTGCGGTGACGTTGAGTGAGTTGGAAATGATGGATGCCTGGTAGAATGAGCGTTTCAATTTCAAAGCGTTAATGGAACAGTACGAACGATGATGTGGAATGAAATGGTTTTCAAGAATGCCACTTGAAATGTGATACGTCGCCGAAAGCGTGTGACGTTCGTGTGAAATAAAAATCATAACTGACAACGCAGAGGGCAACGCAATTTGGGGATAAAGTGGAGCCACGGTGTACAGCAGTTATATATCACGAAACTAAAAACTCCGGTGGTTATAGATAACGCGATAACGCATCCCGTGCACAGTGGTCGAGGAACACGACCCATATGACTCGAGTGGGATGAAGAACAAATGACAACGGAATAAATGTTGAGTGTTATTTTTGTTGAATTTATTTGTTGAGCTTTATCACCCCAACGACGAATTTATCTCACAGTTGACAATTAGTTACGCGCTGATCAATTAGCGATTCCTAATTACTAACGGCGCATGCTGATAAGCTCTTTCTCCAAAAATGCCAAGATTGAACAAGGACTCCGGCAGCGAGCTTTTTACATTGTGATTTCAGGAAAGCAATTTTAGCAGAAATTTTGCTGATAAAATGTAGAAATAAAATTAAGTGTAGGTTCGATTAAGGCGTTACCCCCACTTGTAGCGCAAAAAAGGCCTTTTTCATGAATTTTTTTAAAGAAAACTACAAAACTTTTTTAATCGATCAATATACCATCTTAAAGAACACATCTTGAAGAACTGTCAGTAATTTTTTTATTGAAAAATATTACATTGTTTAGTGGCAAATGGCCGTCAATGAAATAATGTTTTTATATACACGGTTTGCGGCGACCAACATTGCGGCGAAGTGGATCATCCGAAAAAAAATGCGGATGGATGTAGTCAAATATAAGTATAAACTAGTCTTTAATCGAAGGATTTTAAAAAATATTCATTTTTCACAAAATGGCGGACAGTCAAAGTTAATGGTTCGATTTTAACGAAAAAAAACGGCCGTTTTTTGGCTATAAAACGGCGATTTTTTTCGAAAAAAAATCGAACGATTAAAGACTACATTTTTATGTATTGAATAAGCCTGCAAAATTTCAAGAAGATCGGTTCATTAGTGTTCGAGTAATCTTGGTCACCGACTTCAGAAATGCCATTATGAGAAAAACGCGTTTAAAGTTTCAATTTCAGTTTACACGAAGAAAATATTTTTTTTGTAAACTTACATAGAGTCATCTATTCCGGGCCCATACAGAAGTATGGGCCCGGATACTTATACTTCAAAGAAATGCAATAAAAAAAATCGATTTTTTCAAAATCGCAAGTGGGGGTAACCCCTTAACTCTTCCTTGACACACTTATATTTGGCCACGGCTTTGACGCACTGGGTCAATTTGACCCGGATAGTACTTCATCCACGTGCCCTTAACCCTTTCGTTAGCAGAGAGAATTCGACAAAAAGTGCCCAAAATGGCAGGAAAATTTGTTTATCCTGAAAACTTGTACTCAAAATTAAATCTGAACTCAAAATTCAGGAATTCACAATGACGAACAAATATGGCGAATGAAAATACAAATAATACAGATTGTTTCGGGTAAAATTTTCAATTTCGGTTCGCCATTCTAGCACCGCCATTTTGAATTTCCAAATTTAAAGTTCAGATTCGTAATAAGCGACCTCGAAAATCCCGGAGTACTCATTTTCATCTAAATGGAGTAAAGTTTTTTATTTTTGTCCGCCATACTGGCGCCACCATTTTGAATTTCCAAATTTTGACTTCAAATTCGGATTCAGCGAGCCCAAAAACCCCCGAGTGAGGCTCCGATTTAAAATCAGAGCAAGTTAATAGGGAAATAAAGGTTGACGCACTATTGCGTCAATGCCAACGAAAGGGTTAAGGCGGGATATACATTTAGACAGGAATAAAATAAGCTGCATTGAGGGATTTTTTAAACTAAGAAATAATTATTCTACAATCATTAAACTTTAGGTATACTTTAATAGTATATTGAAGTATACGAAACAATTTTTTCAAAATTAATTCATCATCAAAATGGCGGAGCTGTGGCAGAGTGTTACAGCAAGGTCGCCGCGGGAGTTGCGAATCGGCGTGCAGTCTAGCTTCCCGTAGACTTTGATTTGCAAACAAGTTCAAACATTTTTTCAGTTAGAACATGTATAGTTTCTATGTGACGGTAATTAAAATGAAGAAAATACAAATTTGAGAAAATGGCACGCATTTACAAAAAAAAATAACATTTCACGCGACATTTCTGTAAAATGTGGATTAAAAAAGTAGTTTTTTTTCCAATTTTTCAAAAACAATTTTCACCAAGTAGACGGTACCAATATTATCAATATTTCTACCAAGTTTCAACTCAATCGGCTTAATAGTTTTCGAGTAATCCTGCACGCCAATTTCGATAATGCAGTTTTGAGAAAAACGCGTTTGAAGTTCACGCCCGCTCCGAATCCGCGCGGCAAGGCATAGCGTTGACGGGCTGTAACGTTTGAAGTTTTTCGAATTTCGCTTTGAAACCTTAGGAAAATATTCGACATATATAGTTCTATCGTTTAAAGAAAAAAAAGAAATCGATTTTTTGATCGTTGTAAATGTATATCCCGCCTTAGGTTGGTTATTATTGAAAAAACATCCGGGGTACACTTTAAACATTTTTCAATATGTCTGCATAATCAAAATTCGGATAATATCAAATTGAACCGCTAAAATTTTTTTAAGTTCTCAATTTTGAAAAAGCGAACATTTTAATAAAATTTCATCCGGGTCAAATTGACCCAGTTTGACAACGGAGGGTTAAGTGACGAGGTATGAAATGTCCGATTACCCCAAGTACCGAGTTCGACACCCGATATCTCTGATATTCCATGTTGACAGTTCTTGTTTTTTTTAATCGTGATCGTATGTCATCAGCCTTTCAGACCCACGTTTTGATTTGCAATTATCCGTCAAATTGCCGTTTGCAGATTTAATTTTGTAAGCCACGGATAAATAAAAAACTCTCGTTATTTTCGAAAATGAGTGCCCTCGTGTAACTAATGCAGCACAGAAAACCCGAAGTGTCAACAAAGTGGCAAAGATGTGGCTAATGAACGCACAGTATGTCGATGGTTTGAGAAGTTCCTATCTGGCGATTTTGGTCTTCAAAATGAACCACATGGGCAATCTGAGAGTAAAGTGGACAATGATGAGCTAAAGGCTGCAATGGAAGCGGATACATCTCAAATTACGCGTGAATTGGCAATAAGATTTAAGGCCGCAATCCCACGAGACAGGACCAAAAAATCGAAAAAAAAAGTTTGCACCCATTGCAAAAAATGTGTGCGTGTTATATGGACCCGGCATGGCAGACTAATGG
Organism: Ophion slaviceki; assembly: GCA_944452715.1. NCBI lineage: Eukaryota > Metazoa > Arthropoda > Insecta > Hymenoptera > Ichneumonidae > Ophion > Ophion slaviceki. The sequence continues at coordinate 15,221,660 of OX101794.1, read as the reverse complement.
TGAGCCACCATTTTCTTTGTGTAAATCGTACTTGAACTTTGAAAAGCGTTTTTCTCAAAACAGTATTTTTCAAATTGGCTTCCATGATATCTTAAAAAACTATTGAACGGATTTCCCTCAATTTTTTTTTAGTACAGTCAGCACATCTATAATTCTCACCCGAACTAGAATGTTTCTGATATCTGTCATAGTTTTTTTAAGCTGAAACTTGGAACTTAACTTTTAAAACCGTGCCAAAAATTCAATTTTCGATATCTTTACTTCACTCTAGTTCCGGCGATAGTCTCAGGTCTACAAATTAAAATGCCGTTTGATTTGTTTATTTCAGATGAGCAACACCCGGAATTATGGCACCCGTCACCAACTTTTTTCACATATCTTCCGAACGGTGTAAAGTCGATTCAACTCGTTATTTTTGTTCGATGGAATACTGAGGGGTTGAAAAAATGGTGATAAATGTGTGGTAAAAATTCGAAAATAGTGTGTTTAAATCGTTCATTAAAAAAAAACCCAAAAAAAGCGGACAAAAATAGCTGTCACGTGGGATGACCTCGTTAACGTTACTATTCCAACAATATTAAACCACATGAAACAAATGAGTTTGTTTGGGTTGAATTCAAACAAACTCATTTTCCGGAAAAGTCACTTATCTAAAGAATTACCCAAGTCGGTAAGGTTCAGAAGCTGGAAATGGGGTATTTCATACTCAATATCCTAAAATAAAAAAAATACTGAATTCAATTATGTCTCATGTTATTTATTCGATTTCACTGTATAACTGATTCGTTTGGTATCAATAATTCCGAGAGATAGAGAGAAAAGCAAGAGAGAGAGGGAGAGAGAGTGAGTGAGAGAGAGAGAGAGAGAGAGAGAGAGAGAGAGAGAGAGAGAGAGAGAAATGCGAATGAAAATTTAGTTCACCGGTTTTCGATCACGGGCCACTATCAGCACAAATTGCACAATTGATCGATATTACGATCTGTAACCAAGCTATTGTGGCGAGTCAATTCGAGGCAGTTCCAACAGTACCTAGCCTGTGTACTTCCGGCCGAATATCCCAACTCCGGCTGTAAATTAATTCGTTTTACTGTGTATACACTGTTGCATATTGCATACCCACTGCGCACGTATACTTCTGTACCGTTCCGAGGATTTATCGTGGCGATTCTGCTTTGGCGATGTGTTCCCACTGAAATGACCCAAGGGACAAAGGAGAAGCTAAAGGAACATTGTTCCAAAAAATGGACTCAATATCTGTGCCGTGGTTGAGTTAAAAAACAACTCGGAATGTTGAAAACCGGAAGGGAAAAAGTGAGCATCGCTGGGCCAATGTCTTCAGGCCAATTCCATTTGGATGGAATTGGACGTCAGTTTACGAAATTGCCTAGTTGGACACCAATGGCAACTGGGCGGATATTTCTAAAGTTCCGAGAGCCTTCGACACCCTCCGTTTCGATTTTGCTCGTTCGTGACAAATTGACTTGTCTTCGGGGACGGGATCCAGCCGGCTTGGACTTGCCGATTGATGCCCCAAGCCTGTTGACGGTCTTTCGAATTTTTATTCATTGAGTTATCCATCATGGTAACAGCGGGTAACTCGTTGGGTTCGAGAATCCGTCCTCGAGCTTTTAAGGAGGTACTCCATATATAGGCTTCAAAAAATGCATTTTTTATTGCCTAATTTTACAGTTCGCAACCTCTAGAATATGATGCAGTTTGTGATTTTGGTCAATTCACAAAAATGACGTCCCGACAGCCTCTGGGCGTGACGCACCTCTGCTCCGGTTGGAGTCATGCGCGCATGTACCGTAAAACGGGACTACTTTGACAGAGCGTCGAAATACGGTTTAAGGGGTTACCGCCACTTGCGATTTTGAAAAAATCGATTTTTTTATTGCATTTTTTTGAAGTATAAGTATCCGGGCCCATACTTCTGGGCCCGGAATAGATGACTCTATGTAAGTTTACAAAAAAAAATATTTTCTTCGTGTAAACTGAAATTGAAACTTTAAACGCGTTTTTCTCAAAATGGCATTTCTGAAGTCGGTGACCAAGATTACTCGAACACTAATGAACCGATCTTCTTGAAAGTTTGCAGGCTTATTTAATACATAAAAATGTAGTCTTTAATTGTTCGATTTTTTTTTTCGAAAAAAATGGCCGTTTTATAGCCTAAAAACGGCCGTTTTTTTTCGTTAAAATCGAACCATTAACTTTGACTGTCCGCCATTTTGTGAGAAATGAATATTTTTTAAAATCCTTCGATTAAAGACTAGTTTATACTTATATTTGACTAAATCCATCCGCATTTTTTTTCAGATGATCCACTTCGCCGCAATGTTGGTCACCGCAAACCGTGTATATAAAAACATTATTTCATTGACGGCCATTTGCCACTAAACAATGTAATATTTTTCAATAAAAAACATTACTGAAAATTCTTCAAGATGTGTTCTTTAAGATGGTATATTGATCGATTAAAAAAGTTTTGTAGTTTTCTTTAAAAAAATTCATGAAAAAGGCCGTTTTTTTGCGCTAGAAGTGGGGGTAACGCCTTAAATATGTACGCAGCGAGCCCGCTTGACCTTCTGTGGCAGGCGGCGGGTGCGAGGAATAATTGAACAGCAATTTGTTGTTCAAGTTTATTATAATGTTGCTAAAGTTGATTTTGATCTCAATGACAATTATAAGACTCATTAAGTGCCTATAATAGCACCCCAGGTACTTGATATTTTTATGTTAAATGTTCCCTTACGGGATCGCACCACTGTAACTGCCCATCTTCGGCCGTTTTCTTTCGATTTTTTTAAAGAAAGGAATAAAATACATGGTCAAAAGAGCTTTTAGGTTTTATAAGGTATATATTGAAATATGTAAAAAAAAACATTATTTGCCAAAAGTATACAAAATGGCGGCGCACGAGTCACTATAGCACTACTGATTTTCAACCAACCCTCTCCGCGGCACGCAGAAGAACTGTCGTAAATTGAGTTCCGGAATTAACAAGGAACATCCCTCAGGTGACACCCTTCGATTTTGTTGAAATTTGGACATGTTATAAAGCACCGAAAAGTAAGCGATACGTATTTTTTTTATCGGCGGAAAAACGGTTTTAAGAGCTGAAACTCACCCTCAAAAATGGGGATGTTTTTCGTTTTTCGTTGATAAAGTTTTAACGGTACGAGATATTAAAAAAATTCAAATTGCAACAATGTTTATTTTTTGTGCACTTTACATTGGAGATGAGAACGATAACGTTATCGACGAAAAACACCCCTATTTTCTAGGGTTCGTTTCGCCCCGTAAAACCGTTTTTCCGCCGATAAAAAAATAGGTATCGCTTACTTTTCGGTGCTTTATAACATATCCAAATTTCAACAAAATCGAAGGGTGTCACCTGAGGGATGTTCCTTGCAAGAGTGAAATATTTTCATTAATTGTATTATTTTTCGCAGTCAAGTACGGGGGGAATTAAAAAATAATTAAAAGAAAAATAGAGACAAGTTTGAAAAAAAGTTCGTTTTTTCGAACATAATTTTCATCTCAAAAGTGATATATTTTTTACAATTTTCGATTAATCGAAAAAAGCGCTCGTACTTGACTGTTGAAAATCGGTGTACGCGATTGCTCAAAAACTATTTGACCGATCAAGCTCCTATTTGGCACACGTTGTTATAATACTTATGTACCATTGATGAACCTAAGCCCGACTAAAAATTATCAAAATAAACATGGTTTTGGCTGGGTCAAGGTTTGATTATTTTAATCAACTTTTTTGTTCTAAGGCCTCTCCTTTAGCCAATTAACATTACTTTTCCAATATTATTGGTTCATCAAGTGACCACATATATACACTATCAATTTTTTTGCGCAGACTGTTCCCGATATTCCTACGAGGTGCTGGAGTGTACACCGCATTCGGCCTCCCTTCCGGAAAGCTTCACGGCGACAGGTTATATCTCCGCCATTTTTAACGTTTTCCAAGCAACAAAAATCGTTTTGAAAACTAGAATTATGTAATAAAAAGTACCTATGACCCTGAAAAGATATATACATTTCTACCCTCCAAAAAAAATATCACGAAAGTCGACTAAAATTTGACGTTCTGTATGGAGTGCCCCCCTTAAGTGAGCGTTCTCTCTCTTTTACGAGTGACAAAAATAAGTAGACTCACCTTTTTGGAAGAATGTCGATGGTATCGGTGAGGATGGAGCATGCAAACGTAGCGATCGATCGCCATGCATACGAGTATTACTGCACTTTGCTGGGTCAGAGCTCCTCTCAGCAATGCCTGCAAAACAAAAGGTAAACGTTTCGTCACGATCGATCGGTGATTTTTTTTCCCCAATTGTCCTAAGGCCTCGTTTCGGTATGAGGTATACCGGACTTTCTCTATAGCACAGTGAAAAAGCGAAGAAAAAGGATGTGAAATAAAAATCGTGAAATAAGGGTAACAAGAAACAACACTTTTCCCCCTTAAATTGTCCAGTTAAAAATTAGCCGAATAAAGAGGTACATCCTATATGACAATTAAGTATCTGCTACAGAGTGTCGTTGCAATGGTGAAAGAAAATACCAGAAAAAAAATATATGAGCTGGGTTTTCCCCAGTTTCCCTGTGCCCTCCTGCCAATACAGCAATGCAGTAGGAGAGAGTGGCTGCGAATAACACTCTCCTGGGTCTCAAAAGGACTGGCAATAGTGCAGTGATTATAGGGTAAAAGACAAAAAGGGATCACAATAGACCAAAAGGCGACCCGAAGGGCCATTAGAAATTTAAAAAGGTAGATGGTTGCATACTGAAAGTAGCCCCAATAAAAAGTTGCCCCTCAACTCGCCCCAACCCTAAGAAATAGGGGTTGAAAACTTAAAAATCGCCGTATCTCGATAATTAATAGGCCAATCAAAAAATGTTTTAAATGAAAGTTGTTTGAAATAATAAAATTCGTATAAAGTTATTTGACGTCCCAGGCCCTATCTTTGAAAATAGCGGCACAAAAACACGAGAGCACCACTGACCCAAACGAGGACGAATTTTCGAATCGTTTTTGTGCCGCTATTTTCAAAGATAAGGGGTTGGACGTTGAATAATTTTATACAAACTTTATTATTCTAAACAACTTTTGTTTGAAACTTTTTTTGATCGGGCTATTGATTATCGAGATACAGCGATTTTTAAGTTTTCAACCCCTATTTCTTAGGGTTGGGGCGAGTTGAGGGGCAGAATTTTATTGGGCTTACTTTCAGTATGCAACCATCTACCTGAAATAAAAAATTCATATTCTTCGCTATAAAGTGCTGGTTTTTCGTCTCTTTCACTGGACTAATATGGATCCCTCGTATACCGTAAAGCTCCATTACACTTTCTTTCCTAAAAAAATCAACAGATATACGATACACAGAAAACAAGTCAAGAGTTTGTAATATTAAAATGTTATTTTTTCGAAGAGTATACAAATGGTGATAATTTGATCTGTGCGACCAATAACTGATACCCGAAATAAGTACACTAAAAAATTCATTTGCATAGTTGATACTTGACATGCCTTGCAAGGTTCCTAATTAGATAGATAAAGATGGAGGGAAAGAGAGAGAGAGGTGGGGGGATTGACCGATCGATTGCACCGGTTATTGACGATTCAAAATTGTCAAAATCCCACTCCATAAACTTAAGGCGGTCCTCTAGATTCTCGGGTCGAAAAAATCGATTTTTTTTTTCATAATTCACATTTACAACATGTGTAGAAAATGTGTGCCAAAGGATTTTTCGATATTCGAAGTGGTTTACAAGTTACGGCCCTGGAACGGAGCAGGTATACGGAGCAGGTATACTTTCAAACGCGTTTTTCTCGAAACACCATTTTTCGAAACGGTGACCACGATATTTCAGAAACTACTGCACCGATCTTGTTCAAATTTATACAGCATCTTTAATATGTTATGAGCCAGCGATTAAACTAGGATTATCATGATTGCTTCGATAGTTTTTTTTTCCGCGAGCGAAAAACTTAAGAAAAAATGAGTAAAAAATAGAATGTAATTTTCAAAAGTGTATAAAAAAGTCAATTTTTGTAATTTGTAACTTGTAACTTGTTGAATTCACTCTAGTTCAATCGCTAG
>OX101794.1:15170541-15210541 GCA_944452715.1 Ophion slaviceki | reverse complement strand
CCTCAGCGCCTACACCGAAATAAAAAAAAATCGCCGCATTTGATGGCCCCTTTCACACCGTACAACTTTTGTCTGGAACATTTTTTGCTGACGTCGATCATTACCGAGTTATTTAGGGTGGCAGAGATAAGAGGGACACCCTGTATATGGGGAATGGTGATTTTGAAGACACTCGATGTCGATGAGCGCTCTCGAAACAGCCGGATGCGCTGATAGCCGACGTTACATAAATACTACGGATTAAAAATATCTTGTGTATACGTATGTAGTCTCGTATGAATCGTATGAATCACGAAATAACGGGAAGCTCGCTATTAAATAATCCACGGACAAATTAATTATCCATGCGTGATTTTTTTAAACCACCCAGGGGAAAAACATCGTAATAAATCCAGTTGGTCGCTGGGCTAATAATGATGGAATGTAGTATTAACGAATTATTCATGGAGTCCACGTCGAGAAGAGTCGGAGAAATTAACGTAAATCGTTGCTTTTGAATATGGAGTTTTTTCTCTCGCTCTCTCTCTCTCTCTCTGAATGCAGAAATTATTCTCACTCCATATCATTGTATACTTGCGATCATCGCTCACTTGCGCTCCGTAATGTGCGTTTTTCTTCGACTTTATTGCGTTTAAAATTTATTTAATTATTCATTTTTTTAATTCGTCATTTTTATTTTTTATTTTTTATTTTAATTATTTAATTCTTTATTTTCAATCTTTAATTCTTCACTTGTAGTTTTTTTTTTCCTTTTTAATTTTGAATTCTCAAATGTTCATTTTTTATTTTTGATTCTTTATTTTTTCATTTTTAATATTTAATTCTGCATTTATATCTTTAATTTTTTAATTTTTCAATTCCATTTCTATTTTCATTTCATTCTTAATTACATTTCCATTTTCTTAATAAAGGGTCATTTCTCCTTTGCTCTTGTAGCGAGACTCTTTTCCTTGTTTCCTTAGTACTCTTCTCTTTAACTGTACTGTGTGAAGTACGATGGTGGGGTGCCGGGTTTTGTCCTAGAGCGTGGATAAATCTAATCTTATCTTTTTTAATCTCTCAGATGGCTTCCAACTATGACCGAAAACCAACAAAAGAGGAATATTTTTTTTCAATTTTTTTTCCCTGCCCTTCTTCGTGCTTTCCGTTCGACGGAAGTATGCACAGTCGAGAAATAAAATATCGCGGGATGCGATGCGGAAAAGCTTGTCATCATCAGTGGAGAAAAAAAACGTGGCGCTTTTGTACCTTTTTGAGGCCCCAGGGCGAACGGAGGAGAGATGGTGGCGTAAAATGTAAGAAAATCGAGGGAAATCGGAAGTATGAGACGAAATGGCAAGATCGAGGAGAGGTGAGTCGATCGTCTTCGATACCTATATACGTCAGGCTGCGATGCTTAGAGTACTGTGAGCTGAGACCATAAAACAAGCGAAAAAGGCTCAAGGATGGCCGAGCCGCAGCGGCAGGGAAGGGCGAACTTTGGCTCGTAGCCAGTCGAAAAAAAAAATGTGAAAAGCTCCGATAATCCGTAGGGCTGGAGGATCAGCCACTGGCCTCGTTTCGAAGCACTATCACGAAGAATACACACATACATATATGCATAAATGTAAGTAGGTATATACTCATGGATATATGTACAATGCGTATGTATATAAGACCGCAAGAATAGCCTGGAATAAGGAAAAGTGACTTTTGCTCGTGCGGAAGAAAATGCCGAGAAAAGACCTTCACCCAATAACACGAGCTTTTACCAAATATACATTATTGCTATATATATATATATATATATATATATATATATATATATATATATATATATATATATATATATATATATATATATATATATATATACTGGGTGTGAGGAAGGTCGATGCAAAGCATTAAGGGGTGATAGGTCACCTCGTTAGGAACATATCCAACCTAGGTTACCTTAGTCCAAAGTCTAAGGATTTCGAGTTATCATGGTAAGTATGATTTTTGGAACATTTCCTAAAATTAGGTACTAACTCGTTTACCTCTTATGTTAATGCTATTTTTTTTAAATAGCATTAACATAAGAGGAATTTTTATTTTTTGACAAGTTTTTAAATCATCGTCCCATTTAGTTAGTTGTGCACTGAGAAAAAAGAATCGTTGAATGTGCAAAATGCATTTTGCTGTCTCGAAATTTTGCTGTTTTAACAGTTTGCTCAGACATGCTAAATTAGCTACAGTTCACACCACTATACTACATTACCACCAACTATACTGTTTTGTTATGCCAATCAAAAATCAAGTTGAACGTATTTAAAGATACATTTTGTTAAACCAACTCAATTTTGGATGGATGAACGAATTTTTTTTTTTTTCAGCGTGTGGATACAGATTGTATTGGTGTTTGTCGATTGAATACACATTAAGACAAGACACAAATAAGTTTAATTAGTTACCAATTATTGTCTGTATGAACATTATGAACGAGTTGGACCTAGTTTTGGGAAATTTTCAAAAAATCACGCTTACCATGATAACTCGAAATCCTTAGAATTTGGACTAAGGTAACGTAGGTTAGATATGTTCCTAACGAAGTGACCTATCACCCCCATAAGGCTTTGCATCGACCTTCCTAACACCCCACACACACACACACACACACACACGCACACACACACACACACACACACACATGTGTGTGTGTGTGTGTATGCGTACGAAAATGTAGTGGCTGAATTGAACTCTCTCTCTCTCTCTCTCTCTCTCTCTCTCTCTCTCTCTCTCTCTCTCTCTCTCTGTCTCTCTTATACATCCGTATACATTTCCGGTCCATGTCACTCGATCTAAACGGTCAAGGTTATAGGTCGACTTCGCACTGAAGGATTTTAAAGATCACTTCGTATTTTTGAGCGTCAAACCTCAAAGATTTAAGAGCCGCACATACATTTATGAATACATTCATTTAAAAAATTGGCGTGTTGTTATTTATATGTTTGGTTAGTATAACAATTAATTTCGCGGGTATAGCAACTTTGCTCCAAAACATGATTTCTTATTTCGTAAAGCCGTTAACTATTGAACTATCTGAAACTTGAACTATATGAAACTAAGAAATCTTCAAGTTTATTACAAATTCGACTTTGACCGTAAATAACTTATGAAAGAGTAGATTTATCACAAAACGATAGGATACCTTTTTTATAGAGCGTTCAATTCCCTACGAAAATATACCTTGAGTATTAGTGTACGTTCACCCGTTGGGGATTTATAAAATTGAAAGTAGCAAGCAAAGTTTTCTTCGTGTTATTAAAATGGGAAATAGAAAATCGCTGTCAGGAGCCTCTAAATATTAATATTACGGGCTCATATTTCAACAGACGTCTTATTTCACCTCACTGCAACTACCGAATAGGAGAATTTCAACAAAAAAAATAGTGGATTTTCGAAAACAACCCTACACTGAGAAAAATGTATGGTCTTCTCAACCTTATTTGAACTATATTTCATATTTCCCTGAGGGGACAATGATGTTTTATAGCTATAGTTACTGCCAAAAGTATAGTACCCCTTATTGATATTTTACCAGTTGCATAAATTATGGCCATATGTTAACCGCAACCAGCAATCTTACAAACATACGTTCATTCTTCAATGCTATATGATATAGTCGGTTTTCATAAAATGAATATTCCCTGATACTATCGAAATTTTACGTCCTCAAGATTCTCATAGTGAACTGAAATATATAGACATTGGTTGAAAATGTTGCCTGTGATTTGCGACGATGTTTATAGTGATTTGTACCATATTGTAAGATACGATCTGCTATATGCGTATTTGGCGTGTTATTCAAGTGTTGGTACAAGGCATCAATGCCCGTCTACTAAATGCATAAAATATTTCATAAATCGAAAATAAAATAAATAGGCAACTGAGAGTTCTACCTCGATGATTTTTTATTATAATTCGCTCTTCCTTGACCTTCTGTGATGATTTTTTTCGAAGAAAATATTTCGCCTAATCGGAATCGAAGCTAGAACCTAACTGCCTACCTTCTGCCAATCCTACGCACGCTGCCACTACGCTACCGAGTACTTTTGGCATCTTTAACACAGATATGGCATAAGAGACAAAAGTAATTCCGGCTGTACTTCCGAATAGCTGTTACCTGCGATTTAGGTGAAATTTTTCACATATCTTTTTTGTATAATATAATTCACTGTTAAGGAGCTGTACCAGTGTGACACTTTCAAAAAATCGATTTTTTTGCCTTTTTTAACAGTTTATAGTTTCAAGACTATGAGATGAGATTTTTATACTTTGAAGATTTACACTTTCAAGATTTTTATACTTTCAAGAATATGAAATGAGATTTTTCAAATTTGCTGACACTGTAACTCAAAGAGCAACTATCCGACTGACCTGAAATTTGAACTGAGTACTCTTGAATACATTTACTCTACAATAAGGTAGGATATTTTTGATTGGATGGAAATTGACGATTCGGCATTGAAAAAAACGACCATTTTATAGGCAAGAAAACAGACTTTTTTCATAACTACGCCATTTTGCTAGATTTTGATATTTTTCGAAAATCCTACGTCATTGTGCAGGAAATACATTCTTGTTCAACGACATGTTTTCCTTTTTCAGTTGCAGCTACTCAATCGGCCGAAATCATGTTAGCAGTGGAGGAACTTTTTTTGGCGCCGCCGAAGGCAGCGCATAAGTCGCTTGGAACTCAACATTTTTCTATGAAAAAATTATGTAATATAGGTCAAATATAGCCAAATGTAAATTTTATTTTTCCGAAACATTTAATTGAGTACTTTTTTCCAAAAAATTCCCGAAAGTCACCCAATTTTTTAGCGTTCACACTGGTATAGCCCCTTAAATGGATTTTTGGCGCTTTGCAATAAATGTGCACCATATTATAGTGATTTATACCATATTATATGATACGATCCGTTAAATGAATAGTAATGGGTCTCCTACAAGAACAGAAGTTGAACTACAAGAAGTAGTGTTAAACTGATATCCAATTTTTGCAATGCAACAAACATACTATGTAACAGTTTGTGAGACATGCGTAGTTCTTAAAACTACACGGAAAAAAAGAAATAGTACAAAATACAGGGGCTACGCATTTCGCATTGGACTCGAGCGATTGTACAGCGATGTTTACTGACACACAGTGCTCAAAATACAGTGTGCTCAAAGTAAATTATTGCAGTTTCTATACTGTCTTCTTTGGACTCGAACCGCTCTACTGTATCTTTTACTGGAACACACAGTCCAAAATACAGTGTAGTCAAAATTAAAGTTTGACAGTTCAACACTGTAATATAAATTTAACAAAACTTGTAATTTGACGGTTGGTTAATCTGTATTATGTACAATGAATGCGCCAGTTATATCGACAGAGTTTATGTAGGTGTTTTAACAGTGAAGTCCTCTGTTCTAGAAACTGGTTGGCAACAGATATAGTTTCAGTTTTCAATCGTTGCTTTTCACAGTATAAACACGAGAAACGTTCTAGTTTTAATACTGTAATTCAAACTTGATGAACCCCGTAATTTAATAGTGCCAAAAATCGTATATTATACAAAATTAGGAGTAAAAATAACATTAGATAGCGCTGAAAGAACTGCCAGTCCTTTGTGTCCTGGTCGCGCCACGCGTGAGACAAGTCCTAACCAGTGAATACCGTTCACAACGTCACACTGTAAATTCGATTATAAAAAAAAAATTTAATCGGCGAAACCTTTGCTTACAATGTATATAAATATCAAGAATATAATGAAGTGAATGAGACACACAAAAAAAAGTTTATCCATAAAAGAAGTTTGAAAAAATGTGTAGAAAATATAAAAAAATCAGTCACATACACAAGAACGTACGTTTTTGTAAATAATTCTCTCTTTTTTATAATTTCTTGAATTCTGTTGCACAAATTTCGATGTCCGCGTCTCATCAACCACGCACTACTAACTGGCAATCCTTTGTGTCCTGGCCTCGTGCCTCATTTGCGTACAGTATAAAAATCAGTAATCGCATTTAAATTCTACAGTTGAATATTTTTACTGAAATCACTTGTGTATTCACAATATCAAACTGCAAATAAACCAGTGTAACTGTAAAAATCTCAGGGTGCACAGACAACGTCGCGGACTGTCGACCGAAGAGTAAAACTACCGTGCCCCACTGTGAAAAATCACTGCGTACTCAATACAGTGTACACTGTAAACCGTGCAGTTTGCGTGCAGTATAAGAATCAGTTATCTCGTGTAAATTTTACAGTTGAATATTTTTACTGAAAACACTGATGTATTCACAATACCGAACTGCAAATAAACCAGTGTAACTGTAAAAATCTCAGTGTGTACATGAAAATTCGTCATTTTTGTAGGACAGGATTTACATTACTCTGTTTTACTGTAAAATGAAATATGGCACCCTGTTTTTTATGCGGTTTATACTGTGATTTTCGCTGTTTCTTTTTTTCCGTGTGCGGTTACTCGAACTGCAAATGATTTACGTATTCACTACAAGTAAATTTAACTATAGGTTTTTTCGAATAGTCACTTTTCATAAGGTCTTCAAACAAATTATACTCGAAAAACGTTCATGATAACCACATGAATTATACAAACTTGAAACGAATAGTAGAAGTTTGACTGAACCAAACTTGACGTACAGTATACAACATTGGTATTCCCAGGTAGGAATTGACGATGAAAAAAGGGCTCGCCAAGCTCTGAAACAAGGCTCACATTTTTTAATTCAGGCTGAGCACCAGCCTGATTTCACGCCTAGCTGAACCTCTGAATGATAACGCGGTTTCAGGCTCTTGCACACAGGCTTGACCAAAGGCTGGTAGAAAAGCCTGTACTAAGCCTGAAACGACGAAACAACAAGGCTCAAAACGAGCCTTAATGAAGCCTTCACGAGCATTTATGACCAGGCTTTTCCCAAACTCTTCCCGCGGCTATATGAGGCCTGTTTTTAGTTTTCAATATTCTACATTGGGGTAAATTTAATAAATTTGTAAAGAATTCATTTGATTTATTATATATATTTATTATTTGTCATATTATTTGTTACAAAATATATATAAAAAATATTTTAAAAAACAATACTTTATTTTATTGCGTACTTTTATTTTCGTATATACTTTTTTGTGCACCTCATAAATATCGATAAGAGCATATGTTTAAATGTTCTGAGCTGCCTCCTTCGCTTTCGTTTTTCGTGCCTTCGCACCCGACAAATTTATTGCTAAATTTTTTTTTCATGAAAGTACAGAAAAAATATTATTTTAAACTTATTTTATTTTATCGCAACCTGAAACAAGCCTGCATCCAGCCTTGATTTATCAGCCTCAAAATTCACCGGCTGAATAAAGCTTGAAATAACCCTGAGTTTAGGCTAAGCAGCCAGTCTTGGTTCCAGGCTGCTCCAGGCTGTTTCCATCGTCAGCCTTTTGATTTCCTACCTGGGTTTGTCCGCCGATGTTTGTTATAGCAGTGAATTTACCATATCTATATTGTCAAGCCTATTACAAAAGTGAATAACCATTTCGGGGATAATAGATACTCAAACTCGCCACCTACATCGCATGTTTTAGTACACTTTTAGCTTATAATCGTGTTAACCATATTATGACTGCGGTGTCAATAAACCACAACGAATTTTACCATCCCCTCCGTCACCATGGGCATTTGTTGCAAATACCAACGCTCCTATCAAAGAACAAGGACTCGATTATCACGGCACCGGGTGAATAAAAAGCGCCGATCCCAAACCACCCTGCCCCTTGAGTGCCTATCGCAACAAAACTTGAAGCAACTTCTTCATGCATTCCTTGTTTTCCCAATCTCGTCTCTTCGTCTGTCGAAATCCTGCGGAAATGCAAAATAGGATGTCACGATGCATTTACTCGTGCGCGGAAATAAGTTTGCCAATCCAATACGTTTGTGGAGTCGGGTTCGTGCCTAAGTGCAATATTTCTCGTCTCACGAGCCCCGCGCGCGCTCACGACGCGGTCCAGCCGTGGAAACATTTATTTTATAAGGTGAGAGAAGAAAAAAAGGAATCACGAGAGAGCGGAGAAGCAATCGCGTGACGGTAGAAGAGTGTAACAAGAAATCACTTCGCGAAGGACAGTGTAGACGGAAAAAGGAACAAGTGTGTGTGTGTGTGTGTGTGAGTCCGTGGGCAAAAGTGGAGAGGACACACTTGGGCGCCTCTCGGTGAAGTGGAAAGTTTTTCCCTCGTTGTACACTCGACGAGTAGAGAGATCTGGAGTGTATGTACGTGTATACGAGTACGCACGTAGAATATAGCGCGAGATGAAGGACCCCGAGAAATATATGATCGTGTGAGTGCCTCTGGGCTTGCGGAGCGAACCAGATAAATTCAAAGAGAATAGAGCTATGGGAAAGATCGCAACAAAAAAAAATCCGGAAGTTCGTCAGTGGCCAGATTTCGAGTCGCGCCGGAAATTCTCGAAAGTGCAACCCTCGGGGAACGAGGAGGTCACCGGCCAATATCAAAGATGCGAAACCTATGGGAAATATCTTGTAATAATTTAACGGGGATACACACCTAGATGGTCGTGGTCGAGGATTTAGAAGCTATGATCATTCCGTCGACCGTAGAAGACCTACACTATGGGCCTGGTATCGATGATTCCATGTAAGTTGACAAATTTCATGATTTATTCATTCCCAAATTTTCAAACGCGTTTTTCTCAAAACCACGTTTTTCAAATCGGTACCCAAAATTTCTCGAAAACCAATGAACCGAATGCCGTGAGGTTTTTCGTGGTTATTCTATACACCATTGTCTAGTACTTGTCATAGGATTTTTTTTCCGTTACTTAGTTTTTGTTTTATAGGCAAAATAATAACTAATTTTTGGCCCAAAAATCACTATTTATGTTCAAACGTCCGCCATTTTGTCATAAATCGATATTTTCAAAATCGGCTATGACAAGTACTAGATTATAGTATCTAATTTAATAATCTTTTTGGTTTTTCTTTTCAGTTGATTTTTGAAGAAACGCCAGTGGGTACCGTATACGCAGATTTTTTTTACGACGCTCCAAGGATCATACAATATCCTTGTATATTTTTGATATTTTTAAATAAAGAAAATTAAACATATTTTTGAATGTATATACTTTTAGATAATTAAAACCCCAATCCGAAATTTCAAAGTTTTCCTTGAAAAAATTGACAAAAATTACCTTTTTCCGGCTCCTAGGAGTATATCTCCCCTTAAAGATTTTATTTTTGTGTGTGCTAAAAGCTCTGGGCAATACGAGTTGCCACAACGCTACCATCGTACAGTCGTGCTACTGCTGAAAAACCCCGTAATCGGAAAAAATTTAAAGGCCAGTTTTTTGACAGGTGATTCTGTAGGTGCCGTGGGTGCTAAATCCAAATTTAAATAAAAATTGGGGTGCAGAGTTTTTTTAGGGGATGAAGGGGATGGGGGTGGATTGATGCCAAACTGGAACCCCTATGAGGTCGGTGGCGTGAGACAAAATGTTCAGAAAAACCCGGACTTTAATTTTGCCCACAGCGCCGAAGTCGTGGCAGTTCATTTTGGGGGTGAAAAAATGGGGTGAAACTTTAAAAAATTAGTTTTAGCTCAATAACTCTTTAGGATCAATTCGTACACTTTTTGTTCAAATGGGGACGTTGTAGCCCTTGAAAAGACGCGTCGATAGAGTATTTGATCATCGCTTTCCAATAATATCTTCACCACCAAAAAGGTTGTTGAAATACCAAAAAAAAATTGTTTATTGAATAACTCAAAAGCAATCGATTTCTCGGGTATGGTTTAATCGTACGAAATGTTGAGAATAATTTTCTCTATATTTTCGTTTCTATGAACCACCCTGGATTTTTGCTTTTCCAACGCCTCTCGGGAGTTGAAAATAAAAAAATGCAATTCTGGGAAAACTATTGACCGCACGAATTCACCGTCGTAGAATAATTTGTAGCTCGAACCCTCAGCTACATTTTTGTCCACAGCGCCAAACTTGTATCTCTTCATTTTCGGTCAATAGTTTTCCCAGAATTTCCTTTTGAACTTTCAACCCCCCAGAGGGGTTGGAAAAAGCAAAATTCAAGGGTGATCTATAGGAACGAAAATATAGAGAAGATTATTCTCTACATTTCGTACATTTAAACCACCCCCGAAACATCGATTGTTTTTTAGTTATTCAATAAACAATTTTTTTTATATTTCTATAATTTTTTTGGGGTTGAATAAATTACCGGCAAGGGATGATCGAATACTCGATCGACGCGTCTTTTCAAGGGCTACAACGTTCGAATTTAATAAAAAAATTGTATGCATTTTTCTTAAAAAGTTATCGAATTAAAACTCATTTTTCAAAATTTCACCCCACTTTTTCACCTCCAAAATGAACTTACACGAATTCGGCGCTGTGGAAAAAAATAAAGCCTGGATTTTTTCGAACATTTTATCTCCCGGCGCCGACCTCGTAGGGATTGTACTTTGGCATTAATCCACCCCCATCCCCCTTCATTCCCTAAAAAACCCATACATCCCGATTTTTAGGCGAACTTGGATTTAGCACCCGCGGCACCTACGAAAAACTAGCCTTCTACTTTTTTCCAATTCAAATATACAGCACGACTGTACTACCAGAAAGCGCAGTTGTTCTTTTTCGTAGCGGAAATCCGTCGGCTAATTCAAAATATTTCTACAAGCTGTTCATTGATCCTTAGAGTATGGAAAAAATTGCGAAAATCGAAGTGGATTTTCAAGCTTTTTTTTCGTAAGTCCCTACCGATGAATGTTTACCCCCTGAATAAAAATTCACCATCAATTTCCCTCAATTTCTATTTAAAACCGGCAAAAGTGTGTGACCAGACGGTTGTCACTTTTGCCCGCGTAATTTTGAGCTTTCGGCAAAAACTCGGTGATAATCGTAATTGGCGGAAAATTTCCTATTGGATATACCATTAAAATAGTTTAAAAGCCGACATTTATTTTTTACCCTTTTGGCCACTTCTCCAAGATCGTTAAAACCCTAAAATTCCAATCAGCTGTGTAGCGTTGGTTCTATTTGAGTAACATAAATTTAATGGGTCCTTGAAATCAAAATCCACTTAAAAAATGGTAAAAAAAGGTAAGAGCAAAGTATGTATGAGAAAATTTGCAAAAATCGATGGTCCGTCTTTGAAATAGTGCGAAAAATAAAAAGAAATTGAATATCATAGGAACTCCCTCAATCAAGCGGCATTTTGAAGAGAAAATGATTACGAAGAAAATGCGCACAAAGCAGAGTTCAAATTGCGAAGCAACAATAAATTATCGTCAATTCTGTGAAGCCACTTACCTACTTTTGGCCAAAGTCGAAAAAGAATTTGGATCTTTAATATTTTTTTTATATCAATGTAATTTCACCCCCTGAGCACAAATTCACCATTCATTTTCTTCAAAATCTTCAATTTTTATGAAAAATCATCAAACGTGTTGTATTACTCGTTTTCGCGTTTAACGGTTGTAATTATGAGCTTTCAACAAAAACTCGTTAACATTCATAATCGGCCGAAAATTTCCCACTAGAAAGTCTCTCAAATTCGTTAAAATGTCGAAAAAAAAAATTTGCTCACCTGTATTTGACAGACGACTTCGCCGTAGGGCCAGCAGCCGTATACAGCCGGCAGAAATCCGAACGGTGTAACGAGGACGCCGATTGCTAGATCGTTGCTGGCGAGGCTCGTCAAGAGGTACTTAGGCTGTAATGATAGAAAAGCAACCCAAATTTATCGTCGATCAATAATCCCACACCCCTCTTCCTCAAACCTAAGGACCTCCCCTGACGCTGCCCTTGTTCTTCGATTGATGGTCCATACTTCCCACAAATTTCCAGACGGCGCCCATAATTCGAGCCTAACCCAAACATGGACACCCTAACCGAAAAACCCATTTTGTGTCAGATTTGTGCATTTTTTGTGAAAAAAAATGATTTTCAGGGAACAAAATAATTTTTTGTAAAAAAATGTTTTTCGGGGGCAAAAAAGATTTTTAGTAAAAAAAATGATTTTTAGTTCAAGAAATGATTTTTAGTAAAAAAATAATTTTTAGTAAAAAAATTTTTAGTAAAAATTTTTAGTAAAAATTTTTAGTAAAAATTAATTAATTTTAGTAAAAAAATGATGTTTAGTAAAAAAATTATTTTTTGTAAAAAAAATTATTTTTTTTTTTTAATTATTTTTTGTAAAAAAAATGATTTTTTGTAAAAAAAAATGATTTTTTTGTAAAAAAAAAATGATTTTTTGTAAAAACCAATAACTTCTGTCACAAGTATCTCCTTTTTTCCAATACGATAAAACCATTTTCTTCGCGAAATTGGGATAAATTTGTTTGCGGACTTGGGACGCGATCGCTCTTGCGTAATGGCGTTTTCGAGAGGTGCCTCGGGAGGTCATGAAATCCCGTCGTGCTCCAATCTCTCCAGCTTACTCGCGAGGCGCCTAGCATCGACTCGATAAGGGATGTTTCGCAGCCTCCGGGTGGAAGATGCTACCGTTTTCTCCTCGCGTTGTTCGTATCGGCCTGTTTAGTAGGCTGTTTGCGATATTTGCATATTCATGAGAGTGTAGCAGCGGGGCAGCCGGTTGGCTCGAATGAGTGAGGCTGCGTGCGAAAACGATTTTATAAACATGGACTTACATAAACACTCAGGTAAACGCGAGTACGTATCAATTTACGGTAAATACGTAACACTTGTTTTGAATATTTGTTAACCTCATTGATTATTTGTTTGTTTTTGTTTATTTGTAGCCAATCGAATCGTTCATCGCACCTTAGTGTGACGATTATCATATCTAAAAGCCATCGAAACATGCCTAATCGTAAGTATGCCAAATTAAAAGAATTATTCAATTATTCAATTATCATTATATAATAATAAATTACATGACAATTTTTTTATAGGTCATTCTATTATTTAAATATTGTATATTCTGTTGTGACTATATAATTGATTGTATATTTATTATTATTTCACCTAAAAGCCATCGACACACGCTTGACCGTATGTGTGCCCAATTCAGATAATGTTCAAATTATTATTATTCAATTATTTAATTTTTATTGGTCAATTATTAAATTATTATCATTCAATTATTCCGCTATTTAATATTCAATTATTACGATATATGAGTATTATTCAATGCAAAAGTTCTCATCCTAACCCAAAAATACCCTAAAATTTCATTTTTATTATTCAATTATTATTATGCTATTATTCCATTATTTGATATTCAATTATTACGATATATATATGAGTATTATTCAATGCAAAAGTTCTCATCCCCAATTTCACCTGAGCGTGAATGTACGTGCTGTAACGGCGACTATTGATGACGCAGATGACGAGAAGATGGGCAAAGAGTATGAGAGTAATTTTTTTGATTTGTCATTCAATCATTTAAATATTATATATTGATTTGTGACTATATAATTGATTGTATTATTATCATTATTTCACCTAAAAACCATCGACACACGCTTAAGCGTATGTGTGCCGAATTTAAATAATGTTTAAATTATTCTTATTCAATTATTATTGTGCAATTATGCAATTATTCCATTATTTAATATTCAATTATTACGATATATGAATATTATTCAATTCAAAAGTTCTCATCCTAACCCAAACAAACCCAAAAATTTCAATTTCATTATCCAATTATTCAATTTTTATTATTCAATTATTCAATCATTATTATGCAATTATTCCATTATTTAATATTCAATTATTACGATATATATGAGTATCATTCACAAGGAACATCCCTCAGGTGACACCCTTCGATTTTGTTGAAATTAGGATATGTTATAAAGCACCGAAAAGTAAGCGATACGAATTTTTTTTTTATCGGCGGAAAAACGGTTTTATGGGTGAAACGAACCCTCGAAAATAGGGGTGTTTTTCGTTTTTCGTCGATAACGTTATCGTTCTCATCTCCAATGTATAGTGCACAAAAAAATAAATATTGTTGCATTTTGAATTTTTTAAATATCTCGTACCGTTAAGGCAGGATTCTACTTTGAAACTTTGAAAAAAAAATTTTTTTTTTTACATTTTTCGAAAGTAAAAATGTTCAAGAATGTTCAGTAAAAATTTTATAAAGTTCCAAGCAGTCTAACTATCCTTTTTCGCCTTTCGAACGCACCTACCTGAGCACCTACCTATCACTCACCAAAACTTTAAACGCGTTTTTCTCGAAACGACATTTTCAAGTACCGTGGTCGTGATAACTCAAAAAGTACTGAACCGATCCTTATGAAATTTGGAACACATATTCTATATGTGTGTACCAACCGACCTAACTACAATCAACTTAAAATTTTGATTAGAACTATTTTTTATTGCAAAAAAAGACCCAAAAAAACGCATTTTTTTCGTATTTTAGCCGCCATTTTGTTAATTTTGCACGTATATAAAATATTCTAGTTAGGTCGGTTCCTGAAGACATACTGAACATGAAACTATTTGATTTTTTTCTTTCAGACCATCCCACAGTGGGGCAGAATCCCAAAAAGCTGGCCAAAATTCGGAAAGTGTCCAAAATGATCTCCAATTCTCTTCTCGGGGGTTTTCGGGGTCGCTGAATACGAATCTGTTATCAGAATTACGATTTTCAAAATGGCGGACCCAAAATGGCGGACATAATTCAACCAATTAGTCAAATAATTCAGTAAAAAATACCCAATCATATTTCTTAAGGGTTTTTGGGATCGCTGATTACGAATTTGTTATAGGAATGTTAATTTTCAAAATAGCAGACGCGATATATAGACGATTCCACAAAAATTTTCAATTTTTAAATATTTTTTAATAGAAAATGTTTCATAATATTTTTAGGTTTAAATGAGTAGAAAATCTCTTGAGCCATGTTTTTATTTTTGAACAATTTCTTGAGTACAAAATTTGCAATAAATCAAATATCTGTTATTTACTTCTAGTAACAAAAATCTTGTATGTCATCTTCAATGTTGGAATCATTCGATTCGGATTCTGATGTTGACCCACTTGTATCCAAATCGGAATCGTTCCTTATCTCTTGTCTGGTGACTTCAGGTTGTTTTAACATTTCTATAGCTTCTTTATGTAAAGATTTCGCCGGTCTCTGGGGCAATTTCCTGATGCTTGAGAGAAATGGATCTGATGATACTAAGAGCCTATAGAAAATGTCTCTCATATTCGATTCTCGAGAACATTTTCTTGAATGATGTAACCTGTAGTTCTTTATGTCCTTATTGCGTGACTCTTGGGCCTCTTCAGAAAGTTGTCCGATCGCGATCGGACAACTTTCTGAAGAGGCCCAAGAGTCACGCGATCGGACAACTTTCTGAAGAGGCCCAAGAGTCACGCAATAAGGACATAAAGAACTACAGGTTACATCATTCAAGAAAATGCTGTCGAGAATCGAATATGAGAGACATTTTCTATAGGCTCTTAGTATCATCAGATCCATTTCTCTCAAGCATCAGGAAATTGCCCCAGAGACCGGCGATATCTTTACATAAAGAAGCTATAGAAATGTTAAAACAACCTGAAGTCACCAGACAAGAGATAAGGAACGATTCCGATTTGGATACAAGTGGGTCAACATCAGAATCCGAATCGAATGATTCCAACATTGAAGATGACATACAAGATTTTTGTTACTAGAAGTAAATAACAGATATTTGATTTATTGCAAATTTTGTACTCAAGAAATTGTTCAAAAATAAAAACATGGCTCAAGAGATTTTCTACTCATTTAAACCTAAAAATATTATGAAACATTTTCTATTAAAAAATATTTAAAAATTGAAAATTTTTGTGGAATCGTCTATATATCGCGTCTGCTATTTTGAAAATTAACATTCCTATAACAAATTCGTAATCAGCGATCCCAAAAACCCTTAAGAAATATGATTGGGTATTTTTTACTGAATTATTTGACTAATTGGTTGAATTATGTCCGCCATTTTGGGTCCGCCATTTTGAAAATCGTAATTCTGATAACAGATTCGTATTCAGCGACCCCGAAAACCCCCGAGAAGAGAATTGGAGATCATTTTGGACACTTTCCGAATTTTGGCCAGCTTTTTGGGATTCTGCCCCACTGTGGTCCGTTAATGTCGCGCCACGTATTTCTCCCTAAAAATTAGTCTAACTATTCGTTGAGCACTCCTGAGCAGCCAGTTTTTTAGTATATTATATTTAGTACTGTACACTATCAGTTTCTTGTTGAAACAAGGTCGAGACTTGCAAAGACATTTTTAAAACTACTTTAGAAAATCGATTTTCGAAAAAAAATGTATAATTTTTTATGTTTACTTGTTGCAAAATTTAGATATTTCAAACATAAAATAAGCAATAACTGTGCATAATTATATTTTCTGCATACCTTCAGAAAGTTTTTCCATTTTGCAGAATTAAAATTGAGACAGTTTCGTCCGTTTCACAGCACTTCGAAACAGGCAAGAATTTTTCGACGCGTACGCTTGTTTAATGCGTACCGAACGGCGGCTGAATGTCGACTGATGTCGAGGCGACCCTAGAGCAGGTATAAACCTGCCCGGTCCGGAATTTCGTCCTAGGACTATCAGTAAACAAGATCTGAACATATATAGACGAATATATACAACTCAAAAATTTGACTTTTGGCCAGCTTTTTGGGATTCTGCCCCACTGTGCATCCGTCGGGAAGATTTCACGACCACGGCAACGGTACCTGCTTTTCGAGGCGTTGGCTTTAAACATATTTTACGTGTTCAAAAAATGAATAAAATACATCAAATTTTTTTTTTATGTACTTAAAGAGTGTATTTATTGAACAGTTTAAACCCCGCATCGATATCTTTAATAGTATTCTCAGAAAAAATTCACGAAAATAGCGTTTTTTTCATGGTTTCAAAGTAAAATCCTGCCTTAAAACGTTATCGACAAAAAACGAAAAACATCCCCATTTTTGAGGGTGCGTTTCAGCCCTTGAAACCGTTTTTCCGCCGATAAAAGAAAATACGTATCGCTTATTTTTCGGTGCTTTATATATCCATATTTGAACAAAATCGAAGGGTGTAACCTGAGGGATGTTCCTTGTCAGTGCGAAAGTTCTCATCCCTAATCTCACCTGTGCGTGAATGTACTTGCTGTAGCGTCGACTATTGACGACGCAGATGACGAGAAGATTGGCAAAGAGTATTCCGACGCTGAGCATCAGTATGAGGGCGGCGCGCAAAAGTTCCCCAGGTCCGGGTGTAGTCCAAAGCATTTTCGTCGAGCCGTCGGGCCAGCAGCTGCTGTTATTGAGAGCCGGTGGCACCAGAGTCGGCGTTTGATGTTCCAACATCATAAACGAATACGTGATCGCAGCGTTTTCGGTGAGGATCGTGAAACGACCCTCTCTCTCTCTTCAGACCTTGGCCTTCTCTCGTTCTCCTTCGATACCTCCGTTTCTCCCGGCACTGTGAGCTTCTAGCTTTGGTTTGTTCGCTAAGACGACGATTTGAGGCTTTCGTCGGAAAATTTGGATCGGCAAATTCGGCGCGCGGCGTTTCGGTCGGTGTTGCCGGATGCTCGAACGTTCACGACGAGCTGAGCGGCAACCGACGCTTTCAGCGTCCCTGACGACGGTCTCGGTATCATCAACGCACTCGACATTATCGGCAGCGGAGCGAAGAGACGCTGGGTCCGAAAGTTCCAGATGTCTGATGAATGACGAATTGGCAATTTTGGGTTTAGTAGAACGTGGCTCAGCACCCCTTAAATTCCTTGGTTCCGACTATCCGGCAGTCGCGTCCACCCACGCCGACGATTATACTCGACGATTGTACTCGCCTGTCATCAGGAACAGTGGAAGGTTTGTCCGCGTCTGGGGACCCTCAGACGCTCGCCAAGCTTCATCCTTCCGGAACTACGGGTGAGACGCACCTGGAACTAAATGGCAAAAAACAAAGGCCCATTGATTCAAGCGCTTCGTAGGATCGTTTCGCATTTTTACCATTGTTTTCTTACATTTCTATTTTCGCATGTCACAAAATAATGAGGGAAGCTTCGCGCCCATTCAGCAAAGACGTTATAATGCCCCACGCCGGAAACACACTTAGAATGAAATGCCTCCTCGGTAAGCACGGCTCTTACCGAGCAGGATCGAGAAACCCTCATCGTACCTGCCACCGGTATACCAGTAGACCCACCCGCCCTCTCGCTCTTCCTAATGGCATTAAATCCTAAATTGCTCGCTGGTTTAATTCGAGCGTTAATCGGTCGAGACAGCGACAACGGTACCGGAGAACTTTCATGAACATGTACACACACCCAGACGTTCGAACACACGCGACGTATCGCGCAAAGTCCTCTTTCCCGTGTCTTGTAAGCTCCGGGTGTCGTTACGCGCCGAGGAGTAGGTTTAATATCACGCTCGAGTAGGACGAGTTACCTACCATAATGCAAAATTTCGAGGGATAACGAGATACTTCTCTCGCGCGCGACTACTTCATCCTGACCGAGCAACACTTGTACCCCCTTGAGGTGTACACATGGGGCTAAAGATCATAGGGGATAATGAGGGTGAATCGGTTCCTCCAATGACCCCGAATGGTTTATTCGTATACTGTGGGTTTATACGTGAAAAAAAAATAACTGGAGTGTTCGTATACTGAGGGAAGAGTCCATGGTATTTACAACAAATGCGAATGGGAAAAGAGGGGGTTGTAAAATTCGTTATAGTTTATTGACACCGCAATCATAGTATGGTTAAGGGCTGAGGCCACAGTGGAATTTTCAAAAAATCGATTTTTTTCGCTTAAACGGTGCTTTATCATCATAAGTATGAGTTACTATTCGATTTATAGCAAGACATTTTTTTTTCACCGACTTTGAGCGTATAACGTAAGCCCACTTCTGGCACGGCCATAGAGTACCTAAAACTTCAAACGCGTTTTTCTCGAAACAGCTTTTTCCAATTGGCGTGACAAATAACTTCAACAATTTTAACTCGATTTACTTCAAATTTAAAAGTCATGTTCCTAATTGCATTTAGCAGAGAAGTACATACGGAATTTCTGATTAATCAAAAAGTTTTCATTTTATGAGCAGTTTTATACGAAATTGTTCACTGAAAATTCATTCAAATACCTACAACTCAATTCAAATACCTACAACTTTTGAATAAAGCAATATTTTTTAAATTCCGTACGTACTTCTCTAGGTATTCTAATGTAGATTGACGAGAATTTTTGTTTTTTGTTCTAGGTAAAAAATTGTCAATGCTAAATGTCACGTCGCGGAGCGCCTAAAAAACAGATAACAAAAGAAAATATATATTAGAAAATATTATACTAAATAGATGTGTCATTAATTTTATGAGTGAATCACTTTTTTATACGAAAAATAGGGTTAAATTCGCATATGATTTTATACCCGTTACTGTGGCGTAACCCCTTAACACGACTATAAGCGAAAAGTATACCGAAACATGCGATTTGGGTGGCGTGTTTGACTATCTTTCATCGCCGAAGTGATTATTCACTATTGTAAAAGACTCGACAATATAGATAGGGTAAATTCACTGATATAACAAAATCCGGGTACAAATACGAATGTTGTATACGCACGTCAAGCTTTGTTCAGTCAAGCTTGTACTATTCTTTTCAAGTTTGTACAATTCATTTGGTTAAGGCGTTACCCCCACTTGTAGCGCAAAAAAAGGCCTTTTTCATGAATTTTTTTAAAGAAAATTACAAAACTTTTTTAATCGATCAATATACCATCTTAAAGAACACATCTTGAAGAACTTTTAGTAATTTTTTTATTGCAAGATATTACATTGTTCAGTGGCAAATGGCCGTCAATGAAATAATGTTTTTATATACACGGTTTGCGGTGACCAACATTGCGGCGAAGTGGATCATCTGAAAAAAAAAAATGCGGATGGATTTAGGCAAATATAAGTATAAACTAGTCTTTAATCGAAGGATTTTAAAAAATATTCATTTTTCACAAAATGGCGGACAATCAAAGTTAATGGTTCGATTTTAACGAAAAAAAACGGCCGTTTTTTGGCTATAAAACGGCAATTTTTTTTTTCAAAAAAAAATCGAACGATTAAAGACTACATTTTTATGTATTAAATAAGCCTGCAAAATTTTAAGAAGATCGGTTCATTAGTGTCCGAGTAATCTTGGTCACCGACTTCAGAAATGCCATTTTGAGAAAAACGCGTTTAAAGTTTCAATTTTAGTTTACACGAAGAAAATATTTTTTTTTTTGTAAACTTACATAGAGTCATCTATTCCGGGCCCATACTTCTGTATGGGTCCGGATACTTATACTTCAAAGAAATGCAATAAAAAAGATCGATTTTTTCAAAATCGCAAGTGGGGGTAACCCCTTAACGTTGAAGTTTTTCGAGTATAATTTGTTAGACCTTATGAAAAGTAACTATTCGAAAAAAATCATAGTAAACGTTACTTTTAGCGAAGACGCAAATCATTTGCAGTTCGAGCAACCGCAGCTTAATAGTCTTAAGAACTACGCATGTTTCACAAACTGTTACATAGTGTATTTGTTGCATTACAAAAATAGGATATCAGTTTAACACTACTTCTTGTAGTTCACTTTCTGTTCTTGTAGGAAACATATTACTATGCATGTAACGGATCGTATCATATAATATGGTATAAATCACTATTGTATGGCAAAAAACTATTGCGAAGCGCCAACAATCCATTTAAACAGTGACTCATATCATAAAAAAAAGATCTGTGCAAAATTTCACCTAAATCGCAGGTAACAGCTGTTCGGAAGTACAGCCGGAATTACTTTTGTCTCTTATGCCATATCTGTGCTAAAGATGCCAAAAGTACTCGGTAGCGTAGTGGCAGCGTGCGTAGGATTAGCAGAAGGTAGGCAGTTAGGTTCGATTCCGATTAGGCGAAATATTTTCTTCGAAATAAATCATCACAGGATGTCAGGGAATGGCGAATTATAATAAAAAATCATCGAGGTAGAACTCTCAGTTGCGTATTTTATTTTATTTTGGTTTTATGAAATATTCTATGCATTTAGTAGACGGGCATTGATGCCTTGTACCAACACTTGAATAACACATCAAATACGCATATAGCAGGTCGTATCTTATAATATCGTACAAATCACTATAAACATCGTCGCAAATCACAGGCAACATTTTTAATCAATGTATACATGTTTCAGTTCACTATTATAATCTTGAGGAAGTACATTTTTTATAGTATCAGGGAATATCCATTTTCTGAAAACCTACTATATTATATAGCATTGACGAATAAACGTACGTTTGTAAGATTGGTGGTTGCGGTTAACATATGTCCATAATTCATGCAACTGGTAAAATATCAGTAAGCAGTACTATACTTTTGGCAGTAACTAGGCTATAAAACACTACTGCCCCCTCAGAGAAATGTAAAGTATAGTTAAAATATGGTTGAGAACCTTACGTTTTTTGGAGTAGCCATTAATTTTTGAGTTCCATTAATTTTTTGGAGTAGTGTACTATGCACTTTCACTATGCTCTCAGTGTACACCGACAATTGAATTTAAAAAAATAATTAATCCCAAAAATAATGAGCGAACACTCGGAGGGTAGCTAGAAATTAATGAGCGACTTGTATCGGCACACCCTCTCGATAAAAACAGCCACTTCGGGCACAGCGTCGTATGAGGGAAATGTCCACCCGCGTTACGAGGTTGCGGCAATGCTCCGCAGAGCTGTACGTGTGTGGGGCGAGAATATTTTACAGCCGAAATTCCAGCGTCGTTAAATCTTGGCGGTGGCTTTCGCGGGCTAATGATGATTAATTTATCGTAATTTATTTTTCCCTCGGTTTAATTCACTGAGAGTTCCGCTGGTCGTTATTCCACGTCATCGCCGACACCGAGCTCGCATAGCTGAGAATTCGCCTGGAATATTGGATAACACGTATGGCTCCATGTGTATTCGTTCCCCTGCACGTACGAGGGACGAAAAATGAATGAATAAAAAAAAACAATCGCGTGAACGTTGACGAACTTTTTTTTTTCGTATGCATGATAGACCGAGCTTTGATAATTTTCGACGTAGATGTGCCTTCGTGCGCATGATTTATCGTCGAAATATAACAACCATTTTTCAATTATCACGCGCGGGTAAATAAACAAAAAAAATGTATTCGCGAAAAGTGATCGTCGCCTTGCAAAGAAATATTGTCAATTTATAATTAAAATATTAATTTCTGATAATTCTCATTGGTAGTGTAGAACCCTTTTTTCTATTGAATTTTCCCAATATCGGAAATATTAATTTCCGAAAGAAAAAACAGAATTAAAACAAACATAATTTTGTAACAATAAAAATCCGTTCTTCTTTTCAAAGAATGATGTTTTCTAAATATTATTTATATATTTTGTTCTCCAACTTTTATTTTTTAAACTTGCTCTTCTGATTTTTTGTTTCTAAACTTTCTTTTCTAAAATTCACTCGATCAGAGTCAAATGAATTGATGAAAAAACAAACAAAAAATACACCGCTGGTGCACAAACAACTACAAAAAATTGGGGCCTTCCGATAAGATACGTATATTGTGACGATAGGCCTTCGAAAAAAACACCCCTAAGACTGGAATAGATAGAGAATGGATACGAAGAAAGTGGAGCAAGAATGTGTGCGGGTCGTTATGGAGGATCACGCAGAACTGCTGAACGACAAAAGTCAGTATCGAGATAAAATTCATTGCCGAACATATATATGTGTGTGTGTGTATATATATGTATATATATATATATATATATATATATATATATATATATATATATATATATATATATATATATATATACATATATATATATGTATATATATACATACATACATACATATATATATATATATATATATATATATATATATATATATATATATATATATATATATATATATATATATGCGCAAGGGGATTCGGCCAACCAACGATGGCTCAGCGATATATCCGACGAGTAACCGACCAAGGTTGCAAAAAACTTTATCTCTGCTGTAATTTGTACATTACGAAATAAAAAATAAAAAGTGAAAGGTTTGAAAAGTCGAAATGAAAGATTTTTCGGAACCGGAAATGTTTACAGAGGTATTTGAGGTCGAGCCCAGCTTCTCTTTCGACCTTTACATTTTAAAGGTGACCTATTTTGATCCTGTACCAAAAAAATGCGTATGCGTGCAAATTAAAAATTACCTTACTCATGAATATCTACGGAAGGGTAAGTTTCGAGTCAATTCCCCTCATACTCAATATCATCTGAGCCCCTTTACTTTCCCAGTTCCAACATACGCCCTTGCGGGTTTTTGCGTACGATACCCTTCCTAATTGGACAAAACGCATTAGAAATGAAGAGCCTACATATGAGTCACGAATAATGAGGGGACATTTATAACCCAGGTAGCAATTTTCAAAAAGTTGTCCAAAAGTCGGCTAAAAGGGTGCCAAATGTCCGCCCGGAAGTTATCTTAAGGCGGTCCTCTAGTTTATCAGGTAAAAAAAATCGATTTTTTTCATAAATCACATCTACAACGTGTGTAGAAAATGTGTGCCAAAGGATTTTTCCATATTCGAAGTGGTTCACAAGTTACGGCCCTGGAACGGAGCAGGTATACGGAGCAGGTATACTTTCAAACGCATTTTTCTCGAAACACGATTTTTCGTAACGATGACCACGATATTTCAGAAACTACTGCACCGATCTTGTTAAATTTATACATTATCTTTAATATGTTATAAGCCAGCGATTGAACTAGGATTATCATGATTGCTTCGATATTTTTTTTTGTACGAGCGAAAAACTTAAGAAAAGTGAGTAAAAAATAGAATGTAATTTTCAAAAGTGTATAAAAAAGTCAATTTTTGCAATTTAGAATTCACTCTAGTTCAATCGCTAGTCTCAAATATGAAGATTAAAATGTCGTTTGGTTTTTTGATTTCAGATAAGCAGAACAGCCGCAATCTTGGTCACCGTCAAGCACCTCTTTTACTTGACGTCTTCCTGTCGGCCACTATAACGTTTATTCTATTATATATTTTGACTTCAAAAAATTTGTAAAGCTTATTTAAATGTTAATAAAGATTATGCAAAAACAATGAGATTGATTATTTCGATGCTTTGCCCGTAAAAAATTATTGAAAAAGCCGTAAAAAAACAGCCGAGAAACTAGAGGACCGCGTTAAAGTCAACAACCATCCAAAAAGATAACTGTTGGACACATGATAACTTATAGGTGACTTCCAAGCGGACATTTGGTACCCATTTGGACAACTAATAGACAACTATTTTGAAATTGCTACCTGGGAATCTTGGGAGATTGCACAGTTGTGCGCAAGTGACCCAAACTGACGAATTTTTCTCCTGCCGAGCAGCAAAAAGATATGAATATAAAAGTTGTTGGGCTTGATAAATAAAGTCTTGAAATACATTAAAAAAATATTTATTCATTTTTATTCATTTTTAAGTACAAAAATTATAGTTTAACGTAACGCCTCAAAAATAGATGGGCTGGGTAGCTCCATCACAACCCGGCAACGGCTTGCCTGAAACAAAAAAATCAAAGTCCATTAGATTCAGTATGACACCAGCTACAAAATGACTCTCGGATATAAAGTTTTATCAAAAAATAAAAAAATGCCGGATGAAAAACGAAAAAAGTAAAAAAACGCGTTTTTTCGCAGTTTTTCGCAAAAAAAAATAAAAATCAACATT
The DNA here is from genome assembly GCA_944452715.1 of Ophion slaviceki. Lineage (NCBI taxonomy): Eukaryota > Metazoa > Arthropoda > Insecta > Hymenoptera > Ichneumonidae > Ophion > Ophion slaviceki. The sequence continues at coordinate 15,185,754 of OX101794.1, read as the reverse complement.
TTAAAACCATCGAGGGTCATCTTGTTGCGAATCATGTTTACAATCAACTGTGGTTCAAATTTCAAGAGAATCGCTTTATTAGTTTTAGAGATACGATGGAGCTAGATTTTGAAAACGTTGTTTCGAGATAAACGCGTTTGAAGTTAATACTATGAAAAACTCTTACCGAAACTCAATCGGCAATTCCTGCACCGTACAAAATCCCTTCTGATTGCTCATCATCGTCGATTTCTTTAAGTCTTGCTTGCTTTCGATTTTTTGAAATTTTCAAAGTGGGCTGGCCCCTTAAAATGTCGACAGGATCATGTACTGTGGTATATGTATCTACGTGTGCAAGTGTGTGTAGATTTCAATTTATGTGGGTGTGTGCACAGACAAGGCGTCGCGATCATCCGGATATAGTTTCTCTCTCTCTCTCTCTCTCTCTCTCTCTCACTCGCTCTGCCTCTTCAATTTACTGGAGAATCATAGCCGAGGAATTCTCTCGCTATTTCTTTTCTATTTTTCCCATCCGATATTCGAACACTCGGTTCTGGTGCACATATCCGGAATGATTCTGATTCAGTGGCATGAGATGGAGAGAGAGGAAGAGAGAGAGAGAGAGAGAGAGAGAGAGAGAGAGAGAGAGAGAGAGAGAGAGAGAGAGTGAGTGAGTGAGTGAGTGAGTGAGAAAAGGCGTCGAGGAGGCGAGGGCATCTGCCAAGCCGAAACGGAGCGGTCGAGAGCTTGCCCGTCCCGTCCCGTTCAAAAACGCCCTATGCGATCATATATTGCGTCCTTTTTGCACATTCCAGTCGAGAAAGTCGCGCGCATATACATATTTATGCATAAATAAAATGCTGCGAAACGTAAGGGCTCACATAATGCAGATACTACGTTTATCGTGTCTCCCAGTTTGGCCCTTTTGTCCGCCAGCCCTTGATATATATATATATGTGTGTGTCCTTCACACCCACGTATTCACTCGCCTCCCAGTCGCGATTTTATCCCTTCCGCTCACATTCTTCCGAGCACGGACGGGGGTGAAAAAAAAATCATGAAAACGATTATTCATATTCCATTCGCGAATTCTCGACTTTCCTCACCCCCCTGCTCGCGTTCGCGTTCTCGTTCCCTTGCCCTCCTCGCGGACGTCTCTCCCTTGTTTTTCCTCTTTCACTCCGAAGCTCTCTGTCTTTTTCAAACTTTCTCACGGACCGCCCTTTTCCCGGCGTCCGTTCGTTCGCCCGGTCGCCCCGTGAATACGAATCGCTTCATTTTAACGGCGAAAGCTTCCCTTGCGTGGCAGTCTTTTTTTTATAATAGCCACGAAGCCTTCTTGGGCCTGGCAGCCCTCCTCAGGTTCGCAGACTTCCGCTCGAGTTCGACCATGTACTCTCTGTCTTCACTCGAATGTGAGTTGAAGGGAAGATTCGAGCGAAGATCGACGTGCAAAAAAAAAGGTGTACGTAGACGCAAATACGTAAGGTGAACGGTCAATTGATGGAGAGGATATGGATAGCTGCACTGAGAGAAAAGTCCGTGGTATTTACAATAGACGCCCTTGGTAAAAGAGGGGATAGTACAATTCGTTAGGGTTTATTGAGACCGCAATTGGAATATGGTTTACACGACTATAAGCGAAAAGTATACCTGAACATGCGATTTGGCGGCGTGTTTCACTGTACATTATCCCCGAAATGATTATTCACTATTGTAAAGGCTCGACAATGTAGATATGGTAAATTCACTGCTATTACAACATCGGTGTACAAATACCAATGTTGTATACTCCACGTCAAGTTTTGTGCAGTCAAACTTCTACTGTTCTTTTCAAGATTGTCCAATTCATATGGATCACATATAGAGAAAAAAATATAGTAAAATTTACTTATAGCGAAGACGTAAATCATTTGCTGTTCGAGCAACCGCAGCTTAAGGGGCCAGTCCACTTTGAACATTTCAAAAAATCGAAAGCAAGCAAGACTTGAAGAAATCGACGATGATGGGCAATCAGAAGGGATTTTGTACGGTGCAGGAATTGCCGATTGAGTTTAAGTAAGAGTTTTTCATAGTATAAACTTCAAACGCGTTTTTCTCGGAACAACGTTTTCAAAATCTAGCTCCATCGTATCTCTAAAACTAATAAACCGATTCTCTTGAAATTTGAACCACATTTTGTAAACATGATTTGCAACAAGATAACCCTCGATGGTTTCAAAATTCTGATTTTTACTCTTTTTGTTTTGCGAAAAACTGCGAAAAAACACGTTTTTTTTCTTTTTTCGTTTTTCATCTACCATTTTTTTATTTTTTGATAAAACTTTATATCCGAGGGTCATTTTGTAGCTGGTGTCATACTGAATCTAAAGCACTTTGATTTTTTTGTTTCAGACAAGCCGTTGCCGAGTTGTGATGGAGCTACCTAGCTCACCTATTTTTGAGACGTTATATTGAACTATAGTTTTTGTACTTAAAAATGAATAAAAATGAATTAAAATTTTTGTTTTAATGTATTTCAAGACTTCATTTATCAAACCTAACAACTTTTATATTCATATCTTTTATAAAATCCTCAAAAAAAATCGCGAAAATAGCCTTTTGTGGTGGCTCCAAAGTGGACTGGCCCCTTAAACAGTGACTTATATTGGAAAAAAAATATCTGTGCAAAATTTCACCTCAATCGCAGGTAACAGTTATTTGGAAGTGCAGCCGGAATTACTTTTGTCTCTTATGCCACATCTGTGCTAAAGATACCAAAAGTACTCGGTAGCGTAGTGGCAGCGTGCGCAGGATAGGCAGAAGGTAGGCAGTTAGGTTCTAGGTTCGATTCCGATTGGGCGAAATATTTTTTTCGAAATAATTCATTACAGGAGGTCACGAAATGACGAATTATAATAAAAAATTATCGAGGTAGAACTTTCAGTTGCGTATTTTATTTTATTTTGGATTTATGAAATATTCTATGCATTGAGTAGACGGGCATTGATGCCTTGTACCAACACTTGAATAACACACCAAATACGCATATAGCAGGTTGTATCTTATAAAATTGTACAAATCAGTATAAACATCGTCGCAAATCACAGACAACATTTTTAATCAATATATACATTTCAGTTCACAATAAGAATCTTGAGGAAATAAATTTTTGATAGTATCAGGGAATATCCATTTGATGAAAACCTACTATATTATAGGGCATTGAAGAATAAACATTTGCTTGTAAGATTGGTGGTTGCGGTTAACATATGTCCATAATTCATGCAACTGGTAAAATATCAATAAGCAGCACTATACTTTTGGCAGTAACTATGGCTATAAAACGGGATTGTCCCCTCAAGGAAATATAAAATATAGTTCAAATATGGTTGAGAACACCATACATTTGTCTCAGTGTATTTAGAACCCGATGGTGGATACATAGATATATAAAATAAAATTAATCATTCTTTTTAAGACTGCTTTTTTATTTTATTTTTGGTGATAAGACGCAATGACTTTCTTGCCAGCCATGATATCTTAAGATTGTAGCATCTGTCACGACACTCGTTTTTTCAGGCTGATATTAAGCTGGTAGGATTGTGATCGGATGATGAAAAGAGAGTTCTTCATAAGGGCAAAAAACCCAGGTGTTCTTTGAGGGAATACACCACTGTGACGGGGCCGAAAAAACGCCGTTTTGCCGAATTTGTTGTCGACTAGATGATTTATTTGGGATTTGGAGAAAAAACGGTATACTATTAGGCACATATTGAACTCATTTTGTGTAAATTGTTATTGAAAAAAATATAAATTTAACACCGTTTTTAAGGCATAATAGAACTTCTGTATAAAAAATGTGGTCCAACGGCCGGTTCGATAACTTGACAATGGTTGGTCTGCAAAATAAAAATTGAAAAGTTTTATAATCTATATAAACGTAATGCTCATTGTACGGCGCCGTTTTTTTTAACAAAAATTCACAAAACGCGAGTGTTCAAAAAAGAAGGGTAATTTTAGCGAAATTTTTACATATTCTCGAGGGCTTAAAAAATACTGAATTGAAAAAACGTCTATGCACGATAGACGCTGCAATTACGGAAAATTTGGATTTTGAAAATTGGACAATTTTAGCTAGAGTTATCATTTTGGTCAGGCCGAAAAAACTCGTTTCGAGAAAAACGCGATTGAAAGTTTTGGTATACGTAAATCATTGCGCTACCTGCTCCCTAAATCGTCTGTAATTTGATCAACTTTCAATATTTTAACTTGAAAAGTTTCCCAAATATTCTTGATTGTCTACACTTTGAAAAAATGCAAAAAAATCGATTTTTTACCCGTCACAGTGGTGTCCCGCCTTAAGGGGCTGACGTGGAGATTTTCCGACTGAGAAAAATTATACATTTAGTGGTTTTTCAAGTCCTCGTCGAAAAAAACATAGCGTATTTTTGTGTCGAGTAGTATTTGCCAAATAAAATAGAGCATTCGGGGAAAAAACTGAAATTCCATTTTCCATTCCAACGCTTCCAAAAACCGTTTTTTCGTGAAATGAAATTCCATTTCTCTATTTCAAAATGCATCTTTGATGATTTTTTTCTAGATGGTGGGATGCACACAAAAAGTTTTCGAAGAGTATTTCATATCCGTAATTTAATTATCTTCATTCTGCTGCAGTGAAAATAGGTTTGAGATTTTTTTCCCGAATGCTCAATTTTTTCTAGCGAATACTATTCGTTACAAAAATACGCTATAGTTTTTTCCCAAGAGTACTTGAAAAAGGATTAAAAATCACATTTTTCTCCGGCACAAAATCACCGTGCAAGACCCTAAAAACCACATGCCCAATTTATAGTTGTCACCATGTATACGTACATATGTAAATTCGAAGCTTTTCCGTAAGCCTGAGGAGCATATAAATCCAGGCTCAAGATAAACGCACTCCAGGAGTTTTACTATCCCTGTTTTTCTTCTTCTTATTTCTGTGTTCACGGCTATCGAAAAATCGTAAAACACGCCCACGCATAAATGCATAATAGATAAGACGGGAGTGTTTTTCATCCTGGAGTATTGTTCACGAGGGGTTAAAGACCCAAAGTCGCGGCCAGAGGCACTTGCTGTCCTACCATTTGTCGCCGGAAGCCCAACCAGCTTACTGCCACATCTCGAACGAGCTCATATTCTCGCTCGACTTTGCGCATGTCGGAATTTTACGGGAATTTTAGTGTACCGCGGAAGATGTATGGAAGATGCTCAGTGTATCTCTATAGTTGTGTAGTTTCACTCGCCGTCTCGTTGACGTCTGACATGAGTGGGAGAAACTATTCCCCTCAAAAGCAGTGGAGCAGGATAATAGTCCAGTTAAATGAAGCCAAAGTCAAAAATTTTTGCCGGCCTCGGAGTGAAATATATATTCTTAAAGTTTTCGACCCGGGGATTCCGATTTTCTATTAACTTTAACTATTTGAATTGAAAAAAGGGTTAAAATCGCGAAAATAAGTTTTCGGGACCGATATCTCGCGAACAATGAGGAAACCGGAAAAAAGTTTCGAATAAAAGTTATAGAGCAGAAGATTTTACGTAAAAAATATTGAAATCTTTTTTTTCTATCTGCAATAGTTTAGCCGTAAAGTTGAATGGAAGATTACGTCATAACAATAGTAACGCGCAAGGCACTCGACACTGGCGAAAGCGAGCGGAGCACCACTGACGTAGGAGGGGCCTCCCCACTCGCGCACCGGCGCGTCGGCTAAATTCGAGAGTCCCCACAACCAATCGAGTATCTCCGGGAGGGCAGGGGTCGAAGTATGAAGAATTCGCTACCTGCTATTATTTCGTACAACAACGGAAATAAAGCATTTCGACAACGGAGCGTCCTTTTTGGAGTCATAACTATAAGTAACGAGGCCGAACTTCTGCATAGCACTATGCAAAATATCGCGAGTTATTTCCTTTTTTCGGAATTGTGATGAGACCTTGAAGACAGTCGACTTTGAGGACCGTTCTCTTGAAGACTTTTCCCCTATACTTGATATTATGTAAACGTCGACGGCTTTAAATTCGTCTTTGCCTAGATTTAAGTCTACTTAAGCCTACCTAAGTCTACTTAAGTAAAACAGCCCGATGTGCTGATAAGGAACATTACATAGATATAACGGATACGAAATGTCACTTTTTCTTACACACATATATAGATATACTTATCGATAAATGTGTCAAGTGCAAAATTTAATAGTTGAACCTGGGAACGCGTCGTGCACATTCTTCGGCAAATGCTGACGTAGGACAATTTCTCGCTCGATTATCGCGAGAATTTTCCGAGCCCACACCCGTTGCTCTAGCCAGCAGCTTGGGCAAGAAGTGATTAAAAAGAAGAGCACGGTTTGCATCGAACGAACATTTTTGCGATGATTATGCTGAGATTAACGGAGAGTACGAATATTAAAAAGACTCTTCTAGAAGACAGTATATTTCTGTATACGAGGATTTGTTAACTATTAACAAATGGTAAAGTTGGATACGACGAAATAAATCTCTTCTTACAGGTAAGGTGTTTTTTTTTTATTTTGTCATGTAAAAGGTTCATGGGCCCGGCATCGATGCTTCTGCGTAAATATATGAAAAAACACCCGTTTATTGATGTTTAATTTTTTATTTTCTAGTGTAGAAATTTTTGAAACTTTAAAACGCGTTTTTCTCACAATTAGCATGTTCAAGAAATGTTTAAAGTACATCCCGATTTTTTTTCTCTAAAAACTATCCGGGTCTAATTGATCCAGTGTGTCAAAGCCGTGGCCAAATTTAAGTGTGTCAAGGAAGGATTGAACATTTTTGGGTTTTTTAAAATCGTGATGATAAATTACTACAAAAATTAGGTATTTGAAAAAGTATAATCTGAAGAGCACTCTGTAATTTTAGTGTGTAAAAATATTTCGTTATAATCGATTTACAGCCGAAGTTCGCGGAGCACCTGTCAAACACATCTTTTGCGGTGGGCAATACCTTTCTGAACCAGGTTCTCCAATATCAAAAAATCAAACAGATTTCGTTAGTATATTAGTCTATCGTATGATTAGTCGAAGACATTTCCGAAATATAAAATAAAATAAAAAATCGCGCATGTTCAAAGTAAGACCCTGGATTTTTGGGAAAAATTGGCATTTTTCGTTCATCAAATCGAAAGTATACATCGGAAAAAACCCTTAAATCAAATATTATATTTTTACATCTAGAAAAATTCATAACAAATTCAAAAAGATCGATGCAGTAGTTTTTGAGATATTTTGCTCGCCAACATTAAAAACGCACTTTCGAGACAAAATCATTTGAAGTTTCGAACGATGCGCCGAGCGTTCCGATGGGTGTCAACATAACAGCTTATAAATCTGTCAATTTTGATGTTATAACTGTCAAAATACATGGGTTTTGAAAAAAAAAACTGATTTTTCGGCAATGACATTTAGACATAACCCCTTAAACGTAGATGCCTTCGATGAAGGTTCAACTTTCGCTACATCGTTTTTACAACTGACGTTCATAACGTTGCAACAATTTTGTTCATATCCCAATGTTATTTTCGGAGACATACGCCTTAAAAATAACACAAACGTTTTTCAGCCTCTCTATTGATCTACGATCTAAATTTATAAAATACTACTTTGGATAACACGAAAAATAGAGACCTAAAAAAAAATTTCGTTGCATTCTAACGATACAAACTACAATGCCCTTTTTGAGATAGAAATATCAAAATCCTGACAATTCAAGACAGCGAACAAACTCAACTTCTTTATTTCGAAACTTTTCAAACCCAAAATATTCGAAAACGTATTCCAAAAAATTACAACCGCAATTCTCGTCTTCTCCGAGAATTTCCAAAATCCGCCGTATTCGTTCATTCTATTGAATATTTCAAAACTCGACTTCGGCATTCACCTTGCACAATACAGCCCCATCAAAGTCACATTATAACGAGAAACTTCACTCCGGGTGCACCGTCAATATAATATTCATCAATGGTCCCCTCCACCTTATTGTGAACGCGCCTCTGTCTCATCCCTCGATAGTGAAAACGCGTTCACGAGATGAGACAACCCTCGTATTCGAGTAATGAAGAGTGTGCGTGGCGGGACAAGGAGAATGGGGCAAAGACATAGCCAAGTTTCCAAGTCCCAACGTAGAAACTTAGAAAGGCGATAATTAAAAGTGTGGGATTGTGCGACCTGGGTTCGAGATTATATCCGACTTTGAGATTCGACTCCTTGCGCTCGTCTCAATCGTCCCAAACCTCGACTAGGACTTCCATATGTCTGTAGACACGCGCGCGCACACACACCCCCCCTAACACACACACACACACACACACACACACACACACACACACACACACACACACACACACACACACACACACACACACACACACACACACACACACAGACAGACACACACACAGACACCTACACACACCTACACACACACAGACACCTACACACACCTACACACACACACACACCTACACACACACACACACACACACACACACACACACACACACACACACACACACACACACACACACACCTACACACACACACACACACACCTACACACACACACACCTACACACACACACACCTACACACACACACACACACACACACACACACACACACACACACACACACACACACACACACACACACACACCTACACACACACACACACACACACACACACACACACACACACACACACACACACACACACACACCTACACACACACCTACACACCCACACCTACACACACACACACACACACACACACACACACACACACACACACACACACACACACACACACACACACAAACACACATACACTTTTATACCTGCATGAGGATAGGGCACGATGGAGAGAAGTGAGAAATCGGAAACGTAATTACATTCCCGGATAGTGAACGAGGTGCAATAACTCGCGAGAACCAGTATACCCGGATATAAAGGTCGTTTCTATAGATTCCTATACCTGCAAAGGCAGATCTGTACGAGTCCGGGCAACGGCTATGTCATTTTCCATCCCCGGTTATTATTTATACAGGGTGAGAATTATACGGTGATCATGCGTTCTTCAAGGGCCTGGCGTGCAGATTTTGCAACCGAGACATATACGGCATTTCGTTGCTTGCGGGGGTCCTCTTCGAAAAAAAATATAGCGTGTTTTTGTGATGAGTAATATTATCGAGGAGAGAATGTAACATTCGGGAAAAAATCGAAATTTTATTTTGAGTCCAGCAGAATGAAGATAGATGAATATAATTAAATACGAAATTATATTGTAATTTATATGATAATATAATATGTTAATCGAGCGTATTAAAGTATTATAAACTGCTTAAGAAAGTTAGCAAACGGGCGGGAGGGAACCGCAAGGCGGCCACGGAAGGAACGCAATGAGACAAGTCCAGTTTTGTAAGGAGAATATTGTTAGTTAGTGGTTGTAAGTTATAAGCTGATTTTAAGAAACTTTGCGAAAGGTCACCGAGAGCGTAGCTTGGAAATAAATACATTGATTTGTATGTTAAAGCGGTAAACAATATTTCATATAGTTGAATACGTTAACAATTAAATAATTAAATATATTATTCAATATTCAATGACAAATAATATTTGAGATAAATATGTATATTAAATAAAAATTAATTTAATATGATTAAATACAAAACACTCCGAAGACACTTTTTTCATAAAATTAAATCGCCTTTATCTATTTAAAAAGCCATCTTTGATAATTTTTTTCATAATGACCAAACAGCCAAAAGAAATTCAGGTGTGCTTTGTATTCGAATTTTAATTCTTTTCATTCTGCTGTACTCAAAATCGAATTTCGATCTTTTCCAGATTGCGCAATTTTTTGCAAATACACATCACAGAAATACGGTTTACTTTTTTTCAAAAAGGACTTGAAAAATCAGTTGAAATCATATTTTACTCAGTTGTAGAACCTCCGCGCTAGACCCTTAAAAACACATAACCACCTTATAATTCTCACGCATATATATTTATACACACACACACTCCAGGGGGGTGAAGTCCTTTTTAGATATCATTCTACCGGATATCTAAGGGATATCAACACACACACACACACACACACACACACACACACACACACACACACACACACACACACACACACACACACACACACACACACATACAGATATAGGGTGTCCTGTTAAGAATGGATTATCCTGCAACTGTCGATAGGTCAGATCATGTCCCACCATGTGCTGGAATTTCAGTTTAGTAAGAGTCCCACGAAATTCAAGATTTTGGACTTCAGGGTATTTTTTTAAAGAAATCATCTGCTTTTGGTTTTTCGCATTCCATTTCTACAAATGATACGAATCGACAATAACTAAACAACTTTTTTAAGTAATTGACACGATATGCGTACTACATTTTTTACACCGCCGGCTATTAAAGTCAGGTGTCCGAATTGATTTGTATGAAAATTCTGCATGAGATCTTTTTTCATAAAGTTCCCTTAACATTTAAGGTTGAAACGAAGATTTTTCTCGATAAAACAAACCAAGAGAATTTTTTCAAAAAACCGGGTAAAAAAGTCATCATTTGTAGAAATGGCTTGCGAAAAACCAAAAGCAGATGATTTTTATCTGGCAAATCGTGCAAATCGGACATGATCTGACCTATCGACAGTTGCAGGATTAGCCATTCATGACCGGGACACCCTGTATGATATACAGGGTGTCCCAGAACCGAATGCGTTACCTGGAATGGGGGGTTGAGGGTGAAATTCTGAGTCGATTGATATAAGCATGTGTGGGTTTCAGATCAACCCTTGAATTATTATTAATTTTTAAAGGCCGGCGCACCTGATTGGCCCGCCTTTGAAAATTAATAATAATTCAAGGGTTGATCTGAGAGCCAAACATGCTTATATCAATCGACTCAGAATTTCACCCCCAACCCCCCATTTCAGGTAACGCATTCAGTTCTGAGACACCCTGTACATATATATATATATATATATATATATATATATATATATATATATATATATATACACTCACACGCATACACGTGCCCCACTCATTTATCGCAGTATATACACAACGGCCGATTCGGAATTGTAATTAAGATTTTGTGCTGAGAATCAGAGATGCAAAATCGGTGAGGCAGCAGCGGACCCTCGAGCGCACAGAGACGTATATTAATAACCCTGTTTTCCGAGCGCGGAACCTGCTCCATCGATAAGTCGAGAGTTGGGCCGACTCTCGGCCTTGCCTCATACGTAGTCACTGAGATAAGTCGCCAGTTAGATAATTTGCCAGTAGCCCAAAAAGTTACAATCTCGCCTGTGGCTATAACCGTCCATCCGGCCTGTTCGCAAACGAACTTTAGTTGGGAAGCAAAACCGAACGATAAATCTCGAGAAAAGGAAAACTCGGTGATACGAGGGGGCAAAAAAAATAACATATGAAATGACAGAAGATACGGTGGAGATTCCGCTTCAACGCGTAGTTCCTTATTTTACCTTCGTACATTTTCGGATAAAGTTTTGCACTCATTTTACTCACAAAATCCTCCTGACCTGGTAAAGAACAACAGTTTGAATTTTCAGTGTTCGTGTGTCATTGCTTAGTGTTTTTTTTATTCTCAGATGTGATGAAAAAAAAGTATTGGGTTGTCCGGGAAGGTCGTGCCCATTTTCGGTAGGTGACACATTAAAAAAATCGGCCCAAACTTTGCCGAAAATCCAATAGAATAAAAAATTGTACGGAAAGTTTGAATTTTTTCAAACAATCATTAAGAAGCACACTTTTGACTTAAAATTTAAAGCTTGCTCTACACATTACACCACCACTGACCGATTTAACTTTACGTCTAGGACATTTCTACACGCTTTTCTGAGAGCTGTTATCTCTCATGCACCCTTAAGGGCTTACACCACCTTGGTGCTCGGAAAAATAGGTATAAAAATATAAAAACATTTTAAAGCGACTATTAAATATATGAAGTAATTTTTATTTTTCACAAATACAATATAGTTTTGTGAACATATCCTTAAAACACTAATTTAAAAAATATAAAAATGCCGGCGATTTTAGTCGTCTAGTAGGACCCACTTTTGAAAATCCTTGCCGATGGTAAATTTTTTTCTCTAGCAGGCATAGTCTCAAAAATAAAAAAAGTCTTCTAAAGAAAGTTAAGGGGCCAGTCCACTTTGAAAATTTCAAAAAATCGATTTTTTTCAACTGTTTTCGAAAGTACATACATTCAGAAATATTGTGTCAAACTTTTATGAAAATCCGAGCTCTCTAAGTAATTTTTTTTTACGTGAACGTCAGGACCTCATTTCGTCTACCTGAGCGTATAGCGCGCTCGGCCGATCATAGTATAAACTTCAAACCTGTTTTTCTCGAAACAACGTTTTCAAAATCTAGCTCCATCGTATCTCGAAAACTAATAAACCGATTCTCTTGAAATTTGAACCACATATTGTAAACATGATTCGCAACAAGATGACTCTCCATGGTTTTTAAATTTTGATTTTTACTCTTTTTTTGCGAAAAACTGCGAAAAAACCGCGTTCTTTTTACTTTTTTCGTTTTTCATCTGCCATTTTTTTATTTTTTGATAAAACTTTATATCCGAAGGTTATTTTGTAGCTGGTGTCATACTGAATATAATGGACTTTGATTTTTTTGTTTCAGACAAGCCGTTGCCGAGTTGTGATGGAGCTACCTAGGCCATCTATTTTTGAGGCGTTACGGTAAACTATAATTTTTGTACTTAAAAATGAATAAAAATGAACTAAACATTTTTTAAATGTATTTCAAGACTTTATTTATCAAGCCCAACAACTTTTATATTCATATATCTATAAAATCCTCCAAACAAAATCGCGAAAATAGCCTTTTTCGTGGCTCCAAAGTAGACTCCCTTAATAGCTAAAGTGCACTATAAAGAAAGAATAGAAGGTTTTTTGTAGAAATGACAACTGTTTGAGAAAAGCTACTATTTTTACGGACGTTTTGAGTTTTAAAAATTAATAAAAAAATGAACGCGGCATCCAATTTAAAAAAAAACCCATCCTACACATCCTAGGTAATATTACCAAGGATATGTTGTATAAATTTCATCAAAATCGGTTAAGTAGATCTCGAGATACTTTGTTCACCATTTTGAAAAAAGTAGCTTCGAGAAAACCGCAAAAAAAGTACCGCTTCAGCGTCTTAAAATCAAATATTTTTGATATCACCTTCAATCCGCGAATGCAGGACCATGCATGAGGCTTTCCATTGACGTTACGATGTCCTCTGACTCCTTTGAGTTCCAACTTTGTGTACCCTCACTGAGTACATTCAACATTATCCTTTGTCAAGGCTTTGTCCGCTCGCACCTGTTCGCTCGTTACCTGAAATGCCGCGCTCGCCTCAAATGGCTATAACTGCGGTAATAATTGGATCTTTAACATGTTTAAACGCCAAAAATATCCTTGAAATTATAAATAATAAATGTACCCAAAAAAGAAAATCGATTTTTTTCCAATATCAAGGTGGTGTGACCCTTTAAGGGGCTGTACCAGTGTGACACTTTCAAAAAATCGATTTTTTTTTTCTTTTCGACAGTTTAAACTTTCAAAAATATCTTGTAAAAATTTCAAGGCCGTATCTCTAATCATTTAATCTTGCAAAGATCGATAGTTAAATCTTTAAACGCGTTTTTATCGAAATCAGATTTTTCAAATTTGCTGACATTGTAACTCGAAGAGCAATTATCCGATTGGCTTAAAATTTGAACTGAGTACTCTTGAATACACTTACTCTACAATGACGTAAGATAATTTCGATTGGATGAGAATTTACGATTTGGCATTGAAAAAACGACCATTTTATAGGCAAGAAAACACTTTTTTTATAACTACGCCATTTTGCTAGATTCTGATATTTTTCGAAAATCCTACGTCATTATACAGGAAATACCTTCCAGCCTCACGATTTTTTCCTTTTTCGCTTTCAGCCACTCAATCGGCCGGAATCGTGTCAGCAGTGGAGGAACTTTTTTGTTAGCCCCTCCGAAGGCAGCTCATAAGTCACTTGGATCTCAATATTTTTCTATGAAAAAATTATGTAACATAGGTCAAATATAGCCAAATATATCCTTAATTTTCCGAAACATTTAATTGAGTACTTTTTTTCCAAAAAAATCCGGAAAATCACCCAAATTTTCAGCGTTCACCCTGGTATAGCCCCTTAAAGTAACGCCAAACGAACACAGTGTCACCAGTACGTGCGAGAAGAGTAAAACGCTTTCTTCGAACTGACAATTCTCGGAGACCGTTTGCGAAAAAGAAATATCGCACGACTGCGACTAAGGGAGCAAATGTATCGCGAGGTTTTTCCTTCCTCGCAATGTTAACCCCGTGTAAATGACATTACCAACGGTTTTCGTTGTCGAGAAGCATTATTTACCCATCATCTTAACGGATGTTTCACATTACGTGCGCCACTTCGCCTAGCTGCACGTGCAGCAAATACTTGGCGCAGGGAGGCAGCCGGTCTGACTATACGCTGCTTGTTCCACTGTAGACTCGTAGGAGGTGCGGAAAACGGCTCAAAGTAGAAGCGTCCCGTTTTACGCGGGCAGTCCATTAACGCCACCCGTTTTGACAATGAGAAACGTTTGAATGTCACTTCTGCTTCTAGACGTTCGCGTAGACAAGCACGCATTCATTTACTATCCAAGTCCCTGCGGTCGCCCCACGCAGAGAGCCACCGGAAATGGCCCAAAAAGGTACCTTTTTTCATACACAGCTGTGAAGGCGCCCTCGGTGGGTGGCATCAGCGATCTTCCACGTTGAACAGCGGCGGCCCCGGTCGCTACTTGGATGGGTGACCGTTTAGCCGTTTAGGAAATCGAGCGTGCTAAAGCACAATATAACTTCGCAATTGCTCTTTGTAATCGAAACGCACAAATTACCTTATCCAAATAATGGAAAAGCTCGGCCGATGGTATTTGAATCGATCCATTTTTTCCGAAGTTATTGAACCTTTCCCCACCCACCTCCCGAATCCTGTGACCATGGTAAATATCGTTGCAAGAAGATGCAACTACACCAAGAACTGTTCTTTTTTGTTTGAGCGGTTATACGGACAATTGCGGTATCGTTTGTTCGAGTTAACGAGAGTTTTGAGTTTTCGTCAGAACGGTTAGCCAGTTTTAAAG
>OX101794.1:15166839-15170341 GCA_944452715.1 Ophion slaviceki | reverse complement strand
GGAGAGAGAAAAGGCGGCAGAAGTAGTTTCAAAGAGTATAAGCCCGGCAGACAGAGAGCGAGAGAGAGTGATGGGCAGACAGAGAAAGCATGTTAACAAGCGAGAGGAAGAGAGAGCCCGAGAGAAAGTGTAAGAAAGGAAGAGAGAGGAAAAAAAGACATCGACGCATAGTACCAGCCATGCGAGGATTAAGTCCGAATGGCTTTATTATGTCGCAAACGTCTCAGGATAACGGCGCGAACTTTTTCGACACTTTAGTCACTGCACCGGATGCATTTAGATAGTGGAATTAGGATTTTTCATGAATGGCAGTGGTGACTGCACGTAACCCAGTATATGCGTAATAAAAGGAAAACGAAGGACCGAAAGTAGTATTAAGGGGGAAGAGAGAAAGTGGAAATGGAGATTAATATATATATATATATATATATATATATAATATACTTCCCCCTCTCTCTCTCTCTCTCTCTCTCTCTCTCTCTCTTTGTTTTCATTCTTGTATATACTCTCATTCCCCGCTACACAAATGTGTACGTATGAGTGTGTGTGCCTAGCGAAGAAAAACCGCAACGAAGACGTTGGAGGCAGACAAGAGGAAGAGACAATGCTCCAAAAAATACGTGATATATACAGCGCTCGTTACGACTGACACTGGTGGATGGGCTTTGGTGGGGTCGAGGTTTGGTTCCGGCGATATTTACAGTTAGGCATGGCCGATACTTCGAGTTAGGCATGACGTATACTTAGAGTTCGGCACGGCCGATACTTAGAGTTAAGCATGGCCGATACTTAGAGTTAGGCATGGCCGACCCTTAGACTTAGGCATGGCCGATACTTAGAGTTAGGCATGGTCGATACTTGGAATAAGGCATGGCTGATACTTAGAGTTAGGCATGACCGATACTTAGAGTTAGGCATGGCCAATACTTAGAGTTAGGCATGGCCAATACTTAGAGTTACACATGGTCGACACTTAGAGTTATACATGGTCTATACTTAGAGTTAGGCATGGCCGATACTCAAAGTGAGGCATGGCTGAAACCTAGCGTTAGACATAGCTGATACTTAGAGTTAGGCATGGCCTACACTTGGAGTTAGGCATGGCCGATCCTTAGAGTTGGGCGTGGCCAATACTTAGAGTTAGACATGGTCGACACTTAGAGTAAGACATGGCCTATACTTAGAGTGAGGCATGGCCGATACTCAAAGTGAGACATGGCTGATACCTAGCGTTAGGCATGGCTGATACTTAGAGTTAGGCATGGCTTATACTTAGAGTTAGGCACGGGGGATACGTAGAGTTAGGCATGGCCGATACGTAGAGTTAGGCATGGCCGATACTTAGAGTTAGGCATGGCCGATACTTAGAGTTAGACATGGCCTATACTTAGTATTAGACATGGCCGATACTTAGAGTTGGGCATGGCCGATACTTAGAGTTAGGCATGGCCGATGCTCGGAGCAGCGACCGCTTAGCCGTGCACCGGCTGACGCATCAACCAGTCAACGGTAAGTCGATACTTCTGAGACCTTGGTGAGGATGAGTAAAACGTCTGTGCACCGGGGAATCAGAAGAATATGGGGCCGTCTATACCGACAGGGGTTTTCACAGTTTCCCCGTACCCTCGGATAAATGCGGCATAGTGTAACTTGAAGAGTTCCGGGACAATTGACGATGTGCTACGATTTGATTCAAATTTGTACATTAAATTCTTTGTCATGTACCGAACGGACCCTCGAAATTTTAAGGGGAGATACCGGAGTAAACAGCGAGAAAAACAGGTAAACTTTGGGAATTTTTATCTCAAAAACTAATGTTTCGATTGGATCCGGGTTTTTTTATTGGAAAATATGTACATTGAGGTATGATGTTTAGGATTTTTTTTTAAAGTTCGGTGACTGGAAGTGATTCAAACGCGATTATCTCGAAACATAGTTTTCAAAGTCGGTGCCAGATGTATCTCAAAAACGGCTTGTCCGATTTTGTCCAAATTTGTATACAATATTCTTCGATAGTTTTTCTCATTCGCCACGTAGGATTTTTTCGAAATTTTCATTTTTGACGGAATTGCGGCCGTTTTGATTTAACATACGTTTTTCGTTCGCAATTTTTCGACGTTATTGGATTGCATACACATTGCATAAAAAAGCAATGGTTCAATCAAATGAAAAACCCCCACGTGGCGAACGAGAAAAACTATCGAAGAATATTGTATCCAAATTTGGACAAAATCGGACAAGCCGTTTTCGAGATACATCTGGCACCGAGTTTGAAAACTACGTTTCGAGATAATCGCGTTTGAATCGCTTCCAGTCAACGAATTTATTTTAAAAAATTCCTAAACATACCTCAATGTACATATTTTCCAATAAAAAAAACCCCGGATCCAATCGAAACATTAGTTTTTGAGATAAAAATTCCGGAAGTTTACCGGTTTTTCTCGCCGTTTACTCAGGTACCTCCCCTTAAATCAATCCTATACACCGTTTCTATAAAATGTGCAATTGAAAAAACACTTTTTAACATAGAGAGATGCCTACGCTCGTCGCTAAATGGCAGTTTTACACACGAAATATTGTGAAAAAATGATATGGAAAACTGTCAATTCACTCAGTACATTATGACACTGATGACGAATTTTATAGAAACGGTGCAGACGATCGATTCAAAATTTAGGGGGTGCGCAAAATTTAGGGGACGCAACGGAAGTTAGGCTAGATCAGCGAAGAGCCGGTACGGAGTGATAGGAAAGGGTTCAATTGGAAAGCGCAATACGTAAAAACTCGCAAGGGGGTACGTTGGAGCTCGAGAAAATTCAGCACTCGTTTCATGTCTTTTTTTTCTTTTTTTATTACTCTCTTGGAATATTTTGGTTTACACTTTCTCTCTCTCTTTTTTTACTCTCTCACCATCGGTACCCTAATGTCATTGTAGCCCGCATACTCGGAGACACGAACACGGAGGGCTCGCCACGCGAAGGGTTCGAGCTTCTTTCTCTACTGGACGAGTTACGATGCGTCGTTAGGAGTAATGGCGTCGGATCGTTCCTTCGTTTTTTTTCTTCATTCTTTCTTTCTTTCATTCTTTATTTCTTTGGAAAAAGGCGTAACTCCGTCGTACAGCGCTCTATACGTGCGCTCGTTCCGTGAAATCGTCAAACGAACACCGATATCGTGAATCCTTTCGCACTTTCTCGATCTCGTCCCCAAATCCTTCTCCGTCCAACAACTTTGATCCGCGGTACCCTCATATACCTCCAGTGTCGCCTCCTCTTGGGGGTAGTAAAGTTCCCCGAGGGTAATCTTTTTGCGGATCGCGCGAGTCCGAACCCTGCGGAACCGCAATTTACGAGGCGACAAATTCGGCGGGTCACTTCACGGCGCACCCGAGAATTGTTCGGCCCGAACGAATGCGAGATCTCGACGAAAGCCAAAAACGCACAAGATTCTTCGAAAAATCCAATATTTTATTACTTTTTACTTTAGGAGTAAAAATAATTAG